>WURS02029995.1:0-11641 GCA_011762765.2 Rhinocypha anisoptera | reverse complement strand
TTAGCACAACAATCATTTTTTGTGTTTAACTAAATTAACTGAGCGTTTCCACAAGTCAACTGGACCTGAGTTAACTATAGTTGACTATACACTATAGTGGAAACCTACCCTAAAATATTAAAAACTTTCCAAAAAAGAAACGGAAGTAATTCAATTGGAACATATAGTTGGAACTTGTGATTTTATATGAACGGTCAGGACACTAAAATAAGAAAATTGACTAAAAATCAACTTAATTAATCAAAGGAAAACTAATTTATGAACAAAAATTTATGTGTAGAGGTTTTGCCAGCATAAATTTGCATTTCTCATAAAAATGATTTTATATTTAAAACTAATTTTTTAACTAATCTCTGGCACGCACTGTTTTAGATTCATTTTGATAATTAAGTTCAAATTCAATTCATTTGAAAATGTCAATGCGACAATATACGTTGTAATTTGCACTTACTCTGTAAATACCTTGATTAAGCTGACTCTTGCAAACTACATTTACGCTTGACTGATTTACATATGAAGGAAAATAGGAAGAATATTCGTTTGGAGAAGTTCCTAGTGTCCTTTAAGTTATAACTCAACATAACAATGCATGGTCACCCCACGTTGTATGTACTTCAAAATTGATTTAAACTTGAAGCTTGACTACAAAATAGAACAAACAATATTGTAAAATCAATAAAATAACTTTTGATCATTTGTGTCATGTTGGCAATGAATAATGATTTTTGCGAGTTGTAACAACTACTATTGGGCTTGAGATAGAACAAGCGGATTTGAAACCATATTTGTATTCTAAGTAAAGTATAAGCTTTAAAAACGTTTCCTGCAACAAAAAGTAATTAAAGTAGCCATTATGCTCTTTGACCACTTGATACGTGATTTGTGGCGTCAATTGTTGTCTACGCGTAGCTCGGCGTTTGATAATATCAATTCACTGACCGCTTCAACGTGGCACTTGCCACCCGAGCGACTCGAGGAATGGATCTATTCGAACCAACGCAAGCCACTCCTTCCACGCTCACACCAACCTCATCGACTATACCGTCTCAATCTTTACCTAGCATTTCTAACAATTCGACTCTTTGCGCTAGCAATAGCTTATCACCAAAATTCTCACATTGACATGGGACAACCTCGCATTCCATTCTACTACTGCGACGGCTTTCAACTGATTACCGAGCAGTCGTACTATCTTGACACCGCGGTTGCCTTCTATTTTCTCTATCCTTGGATCACCACCTCAAGACTACATCTGGTCAAATATTTGGGAAATGTAAGATTGAACTTTATCAAGATTTTTTTGTAGAAAGGTGACGTTGCAGAGTATCTCTTTTTGATTGCGACACCATCTTGTGAATAAAAAATTTTGTATTGGAATGGATAATTTAGAGAGTTCTTATATGAAGGCAAAGCTACGCCTTAGCCTATGAGCAAGGAGCTCGCTTTAGTAGGCCTGGTTCTCGGTCCTCTTTAGACACAGTATTACCAAAGTCTCATCAAAGTATTTTTTCCTGCAAATGATTTCAGTTTTCTTGGCATCTGGAAGTATGCTAGAATTTTGGTTAAGACAAACAGACAAACTGTCGGACGGACGGACAGAAACACGCGAAACAGCTTTGCTGCACTCTGCTAAATAATTTAGCAGTCGCATTAACAATCTCTTGAAAAGTTCAAGGGTTAATAACTTTATTAATCAGCTTTAGCATAAGCAAAATAAAATTACACTTATGGAAAATAAGTTAAATTTTTGACAAAAATAAACTACTAGTCTTTTCGGATTTTTCAGAATATTTAAAAATGTAAACTTGTCTTTATTAATTTTAATTTTTAGTCTCGAGAGAAGCAGCTACACTGGTATAGTGTTTTAGTCTACATCGAATCAATGGCTCAATTTGACCAATTCGAGAATCAAATGTGTTTCCATCTGCTTCGGCAAGTGCCCACCGCTCTGTTCCGTCGGTACCAGCAAAGATTTCGCCGAGCCCTACGTTTTCGAGCTCTATGTCTACAGTTAAACTACCCATTTGTGGCGATGCTATGCGCGGTGATTGTGGTTCGCGTGGCACTGCATCCCGAGTGGCACCACCCGATTTGGCTTGCACTTGCAATTGGCCTCTGGCATGGGCACTTCTACTATCTATGGTTTGGTCTCGTTCTTAGCCTACAAATGATTCTCTACCTCAACTCATTGTTCTTTACCATGCTCATGGAATCTGTCTATCATCGTCTGGTTCGAGCGCAGTGTTCGAGTAATGTTTGCAATCATATCACACTATGTCCTTTTTGAAAAAATATGCTCCCCATTTGTTCTCATAGGGATAATATAATAGAATGAACCATAAGAAACAATAATTGACTATCCAAATGTCGCTGTCATCTTTACTTTTTTTAGATATAGAGCATTATCTGATAAACCGGTTCTTGTCCGATTTCTCGTCACTTAGTTTCCCAATTGATATATATAAATCCACACTGGAAAGATATTTTCAAATACTACAATACAAATTGGTTTGTACAAACTTATCTTATCAGATTAGCATCAAATTAAGTGGTTATTTGAAATCACTTTTAATTTGAAATTTAATATTGCTTTTTGTAATGAGGTAACAGAACCGAATAATTTTTATTCACAATAAATTACAAAAACTACAAGTACGAGTCAACACACTTTTCAATCAACCAACACGAGTGAGAGAGAGAGAGAGAGAGAAGGAGAAATAGAACACGCGAAATCGAGAGAAGGTCGAGACTATCGATAGTGCTCCTCAGATCAATAATTTAATATTCCCAGATTCCACAATATATTAGTTAGTCAGATTATGTCGAACGAATGAAGAGTTTATTTTCCTTTACCAGTAGATGAGGCTATCAAAATTTCAAAACTGTTTACCTTTATTATTTGGCTAAAATGTCTAATTAATAAATGACAATCTTACAGATAAAGTTCGCCAATCAGTTCGTCTCTTTGACAAGACCTTTCACCTGCTGACCGAAGCGAACCGAATGTGGCGTCTGCCTCTCAGCGACTACTACTTTATGATGATTCCTGCAATAATGATTACCATATATGTGCTTCTCTTTGTACCAGAACATCCCTTTATCACGGGAACCAATATCAACGCAACAACTATGGCACTGCTCACCATGCATTTCAACAATTGGATTGCCGCACGAGTTCGCATCACCGGACAACAACTCTTTCGATCCGTCTATCACCGTGGTGTCATTATGAGCTCCAAGTTGAATATTTTCGATAAGCTTACAGTTATGTATCAACTTTAATCAATTAAGCATTATGATTAAGAATTTTTATTTATCTTTTATATCAGCAGAAGGCGTGGTTAATTTTTAAAGCAGTTATTCTTATTTGCATAGTTCAGATTTTCTGTTGTTTATGCCAAAATTATTGATTAGGAGAGTCAATCTATACAAACTTGAGCACTTCATACTCAAACTGAGAACAATAAAAATAAACAGCTTGAAAAGAAGTCAACACCATCTAATGGTCAAGATAAATAAACGCCCAGTTCTACTTAATTACAGTGTTGCCTCAAGTTTTACTCTTCGAATTTATGCATTAGAAAAGCTACACTGCTTACCATTGCTTGGTGTGATCTTATGTGTTATCTTACCCAGTAGATGGCGCCAACTTCTTTTCAAGCTTTTTTGAATATTTAATTATTCTTACTTAAATAATTAAAACAAGATTATTTTTCATGCACAGATTTTCAATTTAACACAAGTAATTACATCCAAATCCTGCAAGTTTGGCGTACAGATTGGAGTGCTTGGAATTGCCAATCAAAAAGTCACGTTTTTTGTATGTTAATTTTTTTGTTTTAATTTATATTGCTGATTAACTTTTTTCTCTTCTTTAAACTATTTTAAACAGGTTTTATTTATTATGATTCGATTTTTAATGTTTTTAATTAAAATATCTCATCTCATTTAACATTATCATTATTTTATTGTTTATTGATACTTATTTTTTAAATTAAAACGCAACTTTGAAAAAGAGTGAAGATCAATAATAAGTCAATAATTCCATGTCAATGACTAATATTCTCTTTAGAATGTCAAACTCAAGATCAAAACGTCAAATTCTCTTGGAGATAGCAACGTTAATTATTATTATAATGACAATGAACTTATAAAATTACTTATTTACTTTTATTACAAAAGAATAATGAAAAGTTTTTTGGTTACGAAGTAAAACTATTTTTTGAAACAATATATTTTTACAATTTTAAATTTCAAACTAATGTTGATGTTATTGTATTGATTTGGCAAGTTTAAATGCAAACATAAAAATTCGTCCCATAATTAGAAATATCTACAAGGATGAGAAATGAAAACAAAAACAAACATTATCAGTAAAATTGACTCTAGTCATACCGGAATAATCACAAAGTTACCAGAAGAGTAGCCCATTGGTTTGCTGTTTGTATTGAGCCAATCTTAAGACCAAACTTGTGCGACTTGGAATCGATAACCGCTGCCATGTTGGTAAATTATATTATATAAAATATTATTTTTACATTAAAATAATTAATCAAATATATAATTCTTTAAGCTAAAGTAACTGCAATCAGAGTTGCGAATAAAACATGAGAAATTCACAAACTACATGACAATTTAACTATTCCTAGTACAAAAGACGTGGCTAGGCAAAGAGCAAACCGAAGCCAGCAGTCAAGTCTATGAGTAAAATACATGAGTCACGTTCTTTGTGAATTGCTCATTTATGTTTTATTCGCAACTCTGACTATAGACAATAGACGACAATAGTTACAATTTGTACTTAACCTTAAATTTAAACCCAATTGACCGTTTGGAAGATTGAATAATCTTTCGGTGGTAAAGTCGACGATAGAGTTGAAAAGCCAAATTACGAGTAGCCGACGATTGAAGGTTTAGGAGCAAAATTGCCAGTGCAAAAATAGTGACATAGTAGACAAGAATTGAGATGATGAGATAGTTTAATTTGACAAACACCAAGAGATAAAGTGAGACCATGTTAGCTGGCATAATTGTGAGACAGAAAAATCCGTAACATGGTGCCCAGAATCGGTTAATACCAGTGAGAAGGATGAAATTATTGTGGAAAGAATGCAACAAATTAGTCACGCGTACTCGACGTGAATTCACCTTGCGAAGAGTTGTTTCGAGTAACATTTTCATAAACTGTGCATTCAGATAGATTGCTATCAGAAGGCTGAAAGTTGTTTTGAAAAGTAGATAGTACCAGAAGTGTACTATGAGGTTGGTGAGCACACACGGCCAAATCGGGTAATTCCACTCGGGATGACACACAATCTGTACCATGATATAAACGTAGAGAGAAAGAACAAATATATTGCCAAAGAACATAATCACGGTTTGAACTTGAATCAAACGATTCCATTTGGCTCGGTGTAGTGCAAATTGATTGCAAGTAATGTCACGCAGCAGTGAGTATTGTTTCTGACACTTGCGACAAGACTTGCTAAGCATTGCATCCAATAGGACAAACATGCGATACCAGTAAAGATGCTTTACGCGTTCTGCTGTTTATATAGACCAAAATACGACTTTGGAAAAGGTAAATTAATATTTAAGAAATGTACATACCGATTACATAAGATGACTCTCGTTGAAAATGCCAAAATGGCAACTTTAAAACATTGCTACTAAAACCAGTTAGTATGAAACGGAACTGAGTGGAGACCAAAAAACAGTTGAGTGTGACCATGAGAGAAGCCAGTGAACCGTAGAAAGTAAAGGTAACCACAAGAAGCATCACATCACAGAAGTAGAATGGAAATCGAGGATAGAGTATGCGACTGCCCTCAATTACTTCTCGATAGTCATATTGACGATGCAAGACGAGGTAGAGTACAAAACGAAACAGGTGTAGAAACCAGAAGAAATTCATGAGATACACACGTGATGGACGACAAATTCGAGGAACCAATTGACCTTTTTGATTAGACTCTTCCCAATGTGCAAGGTCCGATTTGGGTAGGTGCCACGTTCCACTAGTGAGAGTGTTCAATGCAAACCACATTGTTCCTGTGGAATGATCTTTACACCATAGTCTTGCAATTCGACCTTTTGCATTCCGCATTTCGGTAATTTAATTTTCTTGCAATTGTACAGAAAAGTTCAGGTAATTTTCAGATAATTTACAAATTTTCATATTCATTCACAAATTTCAAATTATCAAAACATTGCAGAAGAAATAGATTAAAATATTGAAAGGCATATAGATTAAAGTATTAGGAGAAGATTAGACAAGATTTTGAAAAAGAAATATATTTGTTGTAAAGAGATAGAGCTGTAAGAGACTACATAACATAAAACATTCCAAATATATAATCGGAACTTCCATTGTTTAGTACAATAAATAATCTATGAATTGTAAATTAATGTAATTTATTTGGACTTAAGTAGAGAAATAGTAAACTTAAAAAATAAAATATTGAAACAAATTACAAATTATTGTAATAATATGTGAATTAAATAAACGCAAATTGAAAGAATTTTGCAACTATAGTAAAGACAAATGTCAGACAACCATTCACAAAAATTTTACATATACTTTACAAAATACAAAATACATTAAGCACAAATCCACAATGGGCTTAAGCGTTTTTCCAGTTAAAATGGTGACATCAAAAGTAAGACTAGTATAACAGATTTAACAATTAAAGAATATACAGTTGCACTGTGTTGACATTAATCACTGTGGAAATATTTTAAAATAAATAATAATTAACATTATACACTTGAGAAAACTTTACTATCGTTAATAGTATCTCTGTATCATTATTATAAATTTTTAACAAGATTCTTTTTATAAAGGTAATTTTATCTCAACTGTTGTATATGAGAAACCCTATACTGTCATCTGAAAACTTGAAAGTGATTTCGACTTGTATGATTCACTATGAGCACAACCACTATAACCGTCCTAAACCAGTCTTATGTTCTTGTCATTAATCACTCCCATATTCTAATTTTTGACAATGAACTTTTTTGGTAGAAGCAATTTTTTTCATAATCGACTGAAATTACGCATTTGCATTATAGAAGTTTCTCTCTCTCTCTCTCTCTCTCTCTCTCTCTCTCTCTCTCTCAACTTGTATGTATCACTTTATTGTCTTCTCGTGAAAGTCATTGTTCTAAAATTTTTTTTAAAATTCATATACATTTTATGCCAAACTATTATACATTATTATGCATTTTTTATGGTTAGATTAAGCATTAAAATTTGCATTTGAACTGAACTGACGAATTTCACAAAACTTGAACAGATTGTTTTAGACAAAAATTTAGTTACATGCAGTTTTGAGTTAACAACGGATTAGCCCCTTCTGTTGCAGTGCAAAGTGTTCAGGTGATTGTTCGAAAGTTTGCACTGCCAAAGTGGTGGCTATTTCGATCAATCCGCCGTTAACTCATGACTGGTTACATGTTATGTGTATGTGTACATAATGTATATGTTAGATTAAAATAGCCTTAAGGTAATTACTGGACTGTAATCAATCGAATTCGATTCGATAACTACTACAGTCAAGCGAACACTGGCCAGTACTCCTGCACGTGTCAACAATGTGCAATGTGGATTTTGTGGGGCGCCATCTGTTGGTTTAGAAGTAAAAAGTATACGAGTCTTTAAAAACTTACCGGAATACCTAATATAATTAATGAAAAAATGTTGACCTTTTGAGGTCTTAATTTTAAATATATTTACTAAGACGCATTTTTCATAATATATCTTTGTGATAAATGTTACACTATTCACTCTTCTATTCTAATATACAATTGAGTGCAATGTGATATGTATCAGCAAATATTTGAGGCCTATCACTCAGTCAGTGATAAGCTCAATACAGTATTATCCCAGTAAAATATAAGTCCAATTGCTTCAAACATCGCACAGGAAAAAACGATAAGCATAGACAACCAAAGGAACTACGCATGCTCACAACTAATTGTCCTTTTTTGTGCACAATCGATTTAAGTATTTCTGAAGCCCGACTGTAGTAGAACATGAAGTCATATTTCGTTTCTACTCTCTTCCTCACTCCTTTTCTTTACTTTGTTATCAATTTAAGAAATTTGCAAACCAGAAAAATATGCTAAATCGATCAAACCAAAATGGAGTGGTCTGAAGTCATCTTAACCAAATGGTTTTGGCTAATCTTGGCTAGCACGTTGCTTTATTTGTAAGTTTTTCAAAATTAAATTGATCAAACTGAATTTACTTTAAAATAAAGTTTAAATCAAAACCAATCTTAAACCTTAAAAAATTTTTAATAAAAAACTGACTACGTTTTCGGAACAAAACTTTCACCATAGACGTTATTTGAACTCTAGTTTTCGAATATACCATTGGTGTCTGGGAAGCATAATTTTTTGTAATTCTTTCCCTTAGTGTTAGTTATCAAATAAAAAGAGCTATTCATTTGTAAGTTTTATTGTCTATTAAAAAATTTACTTGTGATTATTACATTTAAAAGCAGTTATTGTTACATTATCTATTTATTGGAAAAGTTTTTTTGTCAGTTAATAATTTGAAAAATAGTTTTACTCAATAAATATTATCATTTATTTCAGTTTCTTCTACCGAAAGTACACTTATTGGTCATCACGAGGGATCGATGGTCCAAGACCAATTCCAATTTTCGGTAACATCACCCAACGAATCATCCGTCCTGTGAATGTGTTCGAGCTGGAATGGATGCAAAAGTATGGCAAGATTTACGGGCTTTACTACTGTTTCGAACCAATTCTGACCGTAATGGAACCGGCACTGATTCGCAAGGTGTTGATCAGTGATTTTCCCACTTTTGTCAATCGTCGCCCGGTGCGCACCTTTCACTCTGTGTGGAATAAAAATTTGTTTCTCATTGAAGGTGACGAATGGAAGAGAATTCGAGCACTTACAACGCCTTCATTTACTTCCGGTTAGTTGAACACACGATATCAAAGTAACAAAGAGAACTAGAGAAACTTAGACAGTAATCAGTGAATGAGAAAGTTTAGTTAGTCCCAAACAAAAACACTGATTAAGTTTATAGTTTATATTGGTTCGCACTCAATCTTATTTTGCAAATGCTGTAGTTTCTCTAAAGGCATCTACACTAAATCACGCATTGACAAAAATATCCATTGTTTTGAAAAGTGTGCCAAACCTACCATTAAGTGAGTATGTATTCTCAAGTTAGTGATAATTATAAAATGTATGTTGTTAGGTCATTTGTCTAGAGCATATCATTTGTGAGTAAAATTATTTTTAATTGCATATTTATTGGTTACAGCAAAATTAAAAACCATGCATCATCTTATGCTGGCCTGTGTTGATAAACTAGATGACTATTTTGAGAAGATCACTAATAATAATTGTGAAAAATCCGGTCCTATTGACGCTCGTGAAGTGTTTTCCGGATTCACGATCGATGTGATTGCCTCAACCTCATTCGCCACTCAAACCAATGCCAACAGTACCGAGAATCGAAAAAACGAGTTTGTGGTGCAAGGACTTGATCTGTTTCGGTTGCCCCCACTCAACATCATGGGCGTACTGGCCTTTCCTCGGTGGGTCAACGATTTGCTTGGTATTCGGTCGTTCTTTCGTGATGAAACCATCGAGTGGTTTGTGGCACTGGCACGAAAGATTGTAAGAGAACGAATGGTAAGCAAGAATCAAGCAGAGTACAATGATTTAGTACAACTCTTGATTGAAGCTACTGTGGATGAGATGGATCTTAAGAAAAGTGGCTATGATCATTTGACTGCTAATTATCATAATCATAAAGATATTAATGGTAAGATTTGCAGATAATGGCCCGTATTTATCTGTTCCCTTAGGGTTAACTTTGAAAATTTTAAGTGAAGTTAATTAATACAGACTGGTTTAATTGAATTAAAATATTGTTGAGGTTAACTGTCCCTTAGATTCTAACAAAAGTTTACCCTTAGGGGGACAGATAAATACCGACCAATAAGACAGAAATGGGGAACAATGAAAATTATTGCTTTGAGAATTTATTATCTCTATAAAATCTATCTCTATTTACATATTAACTTATCTCTGTTTTGTAGGTATACCTGAAGGTAATAATACAAAATTCCCAAACTCAAATCAACGAAGTCTCACCGAAGATGAGATCGTAGCGCAGTGTATTGTCTACTTTATCGCAGGCTTTGAGACAGCCGCCTCAACTCTGTCCTTTTGCATCTACGAACTGACCAAATCAAAGGAAACTCAAGAAAGACTTTTTGATGAGATTACCTCTAAGCTTTCGAAAATCAAAGACCGTGGTTCGAACCAATACTTTGAGACGATCCTTAGTCAAATGCCTTACCTAGAGTCAGTCATCAAAGAGACACTACGCTTGTATCCACCGTTGATTCGACTAGAACGTCGTGTTGGCGCCGATCACTATCAACTAGGTCCGGTTGAACTCTTCAAAGATCAAGTGGTAGAAGTGCCTGTCTATGCAATACACCACTGCGCAGAATTTTTCCCCGAGCCAGAATGCTTTCGTCCCGAACGATTTTTGCCTGAGAACAAAGCTAACATTGTGCCACATACATATCTCCCATTTGGCATCGGTCCACGAAACTGTGTGGGCACTTTGTTTGCGTACCAAGAGATCAAGATCTGTCTTGCAGAGATTCTCAGCAAGTATCGCTTCGAAACCAATGAACACACTCCGGACAAGCTCAAGTTTCGCATCGGAACTACCATGCTCAATGTAAACTCGATTCCCGTCAACATTCGAGTGAGAGTTTAATTTAAACTTTAAATCAATCTTTTTTAGTTAAAATCATAATTGGTTTTATTATTCCAATCTACACTAGATGGCGTTATATTTTTAAATTGTAACAAATAAATTAATTTGAGTTTGAATTTTACTTATAAAAATATAAATATTATCCATATACATTGTTTTAGACAACCATACGCGTAAACAAGTTTAGACATGCGCAGTTGAGGCGAGCCTTATAAGGAAAAACAAAAAAATTCATAATGCGCAAGAAAGAGGATAATTTAGACTGCATAGTCTTGTCTCTATCTTACTCACTTGATTTAACTTAAGTTTTAAGCTTTAGTTAGATTATGCCGCACACATAGCCGCTTACAAACAACTTTTCACATTCAAACGTGCTGAAGCGGACTAAAATGCTTTTAAGTGTTGAAACATGAATTGAAAGAGGAGCATTGCAACTGAAAACATTTTTGTTTCATAAAACAAGTCAATTATATGCAAACCCTAACCAAGTCTGACCGTACCTTAATTGCGACTGGATGCTAGCTGTCTGATATGTTATTTTTAATAACTTAGTTTTTAATAGACTATTTATTTGTATAGGTTTGAATCGATAACAGAGAATGACATTTTGTCGATTTTCTTCTCGATCAGTTATAATTAGCATAGTAGTAACATTTAGTTTTTAATTAAAAGAAATTAAATAACAAATCGATAATCTCATTTTGTCATGTCTATGTTACCGTCAAAACCCGAATCTCGTCAAAACGCGAGTTGCCTAGGCAAAACGTCGCGTTTTTTTATTTTTTGTGCTCAACTTGGGTTTTGCCTAGTCGAATCGCGAGTTGACTAGTCAATTCGGGTTTTGCCATGCCCAAAAC
>WURS02029984.1:0-11642 GCA_011762765.2 Rhinocypha anisoptera | reverse complement strand
GACAAACTCCTGTAGTACCTAATCAGATTATTTTAGATACAAGATAATAGAACATTACACTTGATCAACATCAAAATTCAATGAATTATGATGTAAGACTTATTTACACTGTTTAATTTGAAGACACGTATCAATCAACTAAAGTGTCTCTTGCAGATTCCTTAAACCAAAAAATACTTCAACTAGGATCTTTGAACAGTAGTGAAAAACGGCGAAATATACAACGCTACAGAGTAAAATTATATAATTTTTTCTGAGTAAAACTATAATGACAAACTCCTGTAGTACCTAATCAGATTATTTTAGATACAAGATAATAGAACATTACACTTGATCAACATCAAAATCCAATGAATTATGATGTAAGACTTATTTACACTGTTTAATCGGAAGACACGTATCAATCAACTAAAATTATCTGAGCGGTAAACTATCAATTTATAAACAAATTCATGCCTCAAATAACACACTGCACTTAATAAGAAATGAAACCGTCCTACAAAAAAAACACACTAGGTATTATGTAAACAGTTTAACCGAAATATATACCTAATGTTTTTTTCGCAAGTTACTTCTATTACTACTACAAGATACACAAGTTCTACCATCAATGTTGGAACGATTAATTTATATTCCGAAACAAGTGGCGGATAACAGCTGAGCAGCTCCTAAGTTTACGACTGGGAAGATGACGCAAGAGCGGTGGTGAATTTCTAGGCGTGCGTCAGCGCCCAGGAGGGACCATGATGAGATTTAACGGTAAAGATTTCAAATGTCATTCACACTTCCAGAGAGGAATTTCGATCAAGGACAGATTTTTTTTGGCGTGTCCACTTTCCTTGTAGATGCTATGCCACCTTGGCAATGGGAATTGATCCTTAGCGCTGGGCTATCCGAATTATGAGTCAAATTCAATAATAGGCTCGAATAGGCCTTAAATATATGCCTTCTGCAGTCGAGTTTGAAATAATTATTTTTTTTACTCTTGCAGACGAAATTAGACTTAGCACGGCGGAATATTCGTGACTAGGTTTTCGCGGAAACGCCAAAGATGCAAAGAATTACTGAGATTTTCCAAATGGCTCCATAAAATAGAACGTAATGCCACAAAATGTAACACTTCTAAGCAAGCTGAGTAAATCGATGTTCACTACTGAGACCCGGTAGGAGAACATTCATGGGGGAACATTCACGCAGGAGTTAATAATTCCAGTGGTAAAGAAATTAAGATGGTCCGAATTAATTCCGTCATATACAATGGCATTTCTACGCATCCGGAACAACTACATTACATCCACATATGCGTGCTATGATTTATATTTCACCCATATTGAGATGTTAATATTAAAATTATATTGACATTATTTGTCAATCACTAGTTGCTTATTATTTTTTAATGAAATACTAAACTTATAGCTAGGCTCTTGGATATTTCAATGATTATTGTGCAGCGCAGATGATACGAAAACTATGTGAGATAAAATCCTATTTTTTTCTTTTATTAAATGGCTGAATAAATGTAATGTAGCTAGGAGAAGAAAATGGTGCTCACTAAATTCGCGGGTAGGGTTAAAATCAGCTTTTGTTTGTGGTATATTTCATACTTTCCTGTTTATCTGAAAATATATGGCTCCAGTGCATAATATCCATACTGGGGGTCAAATAAAACGAAAGAGCTACACTAGCCATATGCTCTATGCGTAATATTGTTAGCAACAAAAGGGATGTTATAAATCAACTATAGTATTCAACAAGACCTCTGATCAAGAACCATAACACTAACTTTGAAAAATAGGAATTTCGTGCCGAGAAGATATTAGTTTATATCAGATTTGAATTGACGAATAAAAGGCATGCAACAACAGAACAACGAAATAACGTGATAATTACGCAATCCAACCCGCTAGCTGTTCTGGCCGAGAGCGGCCGACAGAAGGTCATTGCTCAGATCATGTGCTATAAATAGAAGCCCACTCAGATCTTCACGGCGACATAAATCAACTTGTCTCCGGCTTGCAATCAACTGGTACGTAACAATGGGTTCCATGAACCATAAAAAAGCAATTTGCTAATGTTCAATGCGAACTAAACTTACGAATGGAAATTGACGAAAGGCTTGTAGTAGTTACAAATTTTAGGATCAGATATTGTAAATATTTTATATGAAAACTTCTTAGTCATTGTAATATTGATAAGTTAATCATCGTTAGAGGTCGTGGTAGCCCAGTGGGTAGAGTGCTTGGCTACTGACGGGGGACCCAGGTTCGAGTCCGGGTGACGACCCTCCGGACGCCTCCAGCTAAACCCAAGCTGAGTGATTTTTCGGGTACGACATCTTCGTGGGAAAATCACAGGCGGCACAGGGAAAGGAATTGGCCCCTCTACCCTGATGTGTGAATTTCCACACGCCATGGGCTTAGTACCAGGCGAGCTCTACCCTCAATTAACACACCGACCTTCGGGTTGATTGCTATGGTTATTTATCGTTAATTGTATTTTATGACCTAATATTTAAAGGATTGTCCTGCCAAATTTATTCAGGTTTATTTTTCGCTATACGAGTATATGAACGTTTTACTCATCATTTTTTACAGGTTATCTATTAGAAGATTGCTTTGTGGTAGGTCTCCGAACCATCCTGTCACCTTCCAAACCCTTCACAACCTTGCCGTTCTCAACTCTAACATTCTCCATTATTCTGTTTCTACTGGTATACACTATCCTTGGCCTATGCCTGGGGATTTTACCTCCTAAGATCCCTTCCAATACCTTTTTCATCAAATTCAATGACTCGATGTCTGCTCCATTACTTCTCCCCTTATTGCCAGTGTACTCTCAACATTTGATTCTCTTTGAACTATTTCTTCATTGGTTATCAATTAAAAACATAGGCATAGACAGTCGGACGACGCTCAGCCAACTTTATTGATAAACCCGCCACGTTTACAGACCAAAGCTTGGTTTGTCTCTCGCTACTCTCCAAGCTATCCTGTACCTGCTAGTTTCGTCACAACTTTGTGGCTCCCAACTCTAACGTTCTCCATTATCTGCTTGTATGCCATCCTCGGCCCACGTCTAGGGTTCTTCCTTTCTCTTGTCCCTTCCAATGGGGTTTTAAATAAACTGTTATGTATCAATGCTTGTCCTATTTGTTTCCCTCAACTAAGTGTATTCCATAAGCCTCTCTTTTCACTGGATTTTGGGAGTACTTCTTCACTAGTCTATTCACTAAAATTTTGAAATTCTTCTGTACTACCACACTGTCTTCCATAGCTTCAATTCCTATTTTCTCTGATGGAGTTATTGTATCACTTCCGTATGAAAGTATGCTTCATACGTTTGCCCTGATGAATCTTTCATGTTTCTAGGCTAATATTATTTTCAACATGTAATTGTTTCTTCTAAGGAAACACTTCTTTGCCTGGTCTATTCTCTTTATTATTTCCTCTTGCTTCTTCAATCATTGGTTATCTTTCCGTCCGCTGGCCCAATAGCTTACATCCCTAGCTTGATGTAGTTTCTGTTTTCTTTACTCTGGCTGCAGACGATTACTTTTGTTTTGTATCGGAATAATTTATTTTCTCGTGAAAATTATAATATTCAGAACATTATGTAAACATTAAATCA
This sequence comes from Rhinocypha anisoptera, assembly GCA_011762765.2. Classification (NCBI taxonomy): domain Eukaryota; kingdom Metazoa; phylum Arthropoda; class Insecta; order Odonata; family Chlorocyphidae; genus Rhinocypha; species Rhinocypha anisoptera. Next base: position 8,015 of record WURS02029984.1, on the reverse strand, counting down.
CTCCGATTAAGCTAGTGAGAGTGTATTCAACAAACAAAAAAATTAAGATAGAATAAAATATTACATTTACACAATAGCGATTCATAAATATAATAGTAGTATATAATAAATATAATAATTCATAGTAAAAATAACCAACTCAATAATATATGCATATTAATATTCTAAATTTCAATCCCAACTGGAGCAGCCTGTCGTGTTAGTCGAGTGGGTAGCGCCCTCGTCGGCTTATTCAAAGGTCGTGGGTTCCAATTCCACCCATGGCACGGATTTTGTGTTTGGGTATGACTAATTTTGATGAATGGTTGGCGTCAACAGGGAGGCGTAAAAATATGTGCCAAACTCAAATTAATAAGGCGACCACAGAATTACGGGCAAAAGCTTAAGAAGATAAAAAGTCTATTACTAAGCGTATGCCTATCATTTACTTTGATTAAGAGAGTTTCCAACGATTTCCGTTCCTCTTGTTCATAACTGTATTTGAAATTTTCACTTTTAAATATTCACGAAAACACGGAAACCAATTATTAATGTTAAATGTCCGCTAGAAATATATTTCCAGATTCCAAGTAACAGAATGGTTCAGCAGATACGAAATATTTTCAGGAATAGTCGGTTATATCTTTCGTTCAAATTGTTCCTTTGACAAAATAAACACTTTTGGTATTTTTAAAAATTATGTAATTCAGAAGATGTTTTCACAAGAAGCCCGTGGTTATATCAATTAAGCTTTCTGGTCACGTATAAACATTTCCGATAATTCGACTTTTCAACTCGAAGGTGCATAGGGAAGAAACTACAGTGAATCAAGTATTATGTTGAAACTATGACTTATTTTTAAATAGTTTGATTTCAAACAATAATATAGTTTAATATCATTGGGTAAAAACCTTTGGCATCAAATGCATATTAAGTGGTTTACTTGTGTTTCATTAAGAAAATTCTCACTTGCTACTCTTCTTTTCTGTAACGACACAAAAATCACCCTATTACTTTTCACTATATTAAAAAATATATATCAAATACGGTCTTGACCTTAAGAAGAGACGATAAGTTACGATCTCATATTAATACTTTTTTAGAAAGCAGCGGTATAGATTAATTTCGAGAACCGTTCAGTTGATATGGATAAAAAGCTCAACCGCTTTTATAGACCTCATTTCGAATATGGAAAACAACAGAAAATATACTACCACCGCGTTGAGGCATTTCTCTCGATGAATACCTCTTATAGTTACAGGTTACTGTAAAAATTTGATACTTATCTTACTTCGGAAGAGTAAATTTAAAAGAGTTGCAAAAAAAGAAAGTACAAAGACACATATGTTCTAATTTGAGTCTCACTCAAATGGGTGAGACTCAAATGAGTCTACTCAAAATTGATTTAGAGTGTAGCAACTCGCCGGTTAACTCAAAGGTCGCGGATTCAAGTTCCGTCTACGGCATTTGCGTTGTCTCTGTTCAAAAGGGTTTTTTCACCTATTTGGAGAGGTGCTAAATAGCCATTTCCATGGATATACCCCATGAAAAATACCACTATTTCTACTTGCACAAATTTCAACAGATTTAATCTACGATTAAGTAAAGGATTAAGTTGGTAGGATTATGAAATAGAAACGATTTAATTTATTTCTTCCACCTTTACCCGTTTTTGTTTTCCTTTTAGACGAAAACAGTGCCGTTTGCCCACAGCTCAGGCGGAGTTTCCACAAGGCAGACAGCTATGGCAATTGGTCGTTCAGAATCTTACTTAACGTCTGGGATATGGAGTATAAAGGTTAACGAAGCGTTGTAGCACTCAGAAGTGCCTTGAAAAGAGCCCTGATTAGGAGAGCGATTAGATTACCTTGATGCATGAGGGTTTTGAAAGAAGTTGATTGTTTTTGCTAAAAAGACAGTCAAAATTTTTACCTTCATTCCTCGAAGAATCTTTAAACACTTTCTTGGGATTTTTTCCTACGCAAAAACTGTTGAAACCATAGCACGGAGTTGAAAAGACTTTTATCCACAGAGAAGGAATCATAACATGAAATTTCTGTAGAGCATGTAAAGAAGACTGATTACGCACACCACGTTTTGTTGCTGAAAATTGGTGGGGCGAAGTGTTTTCTAAAGGGCTTCATACGTTCTTTTTGACAGGAATTATCTCTTTTGGCATAATTATCCTAAGTTCCAACGACTTACTTAGTAAAGTTGCATATTGGATACAAAAGTTCCATATTCATCAAAACTTAAACTCTAAAAATGTATGTACGATCATACGGTCCTTTTGAAGAAGTATATATATAAATCAACTTTCCAGTCAAGGTGTCTGCCGCAACCAACCGGTCTCAAACCATAGGAGACGCTTTTATGCGAGCACTAAGCGAAACTTGCGTGATTCCTGATTTACTAATAGACATTACATAGGCATTACAACAGAATAGTGAAAAACCTTTATATGTTTCTTTGATAACAATTATCTTTTTAATGTAATTATCTCAAGTTCCACTAGAGGTGATGAGTTATAGCATAATACACTAACTTCCATAGTTCACTTGAGACGCAAACCAAATATCAAGAAGTATTTCTCAAAACGTTGCGTTCAAAAAGTAGGTACGATTAGTTTCCTCTTTTTGAAGAAGTAAATATTTACATCAACTGTCCATTCAAGTTTCCTGCCGTAACAAACCGGTCTCAAATCAAAGTAGACGGTTTAATGTAACCACGAAACCAAACTGGCGTTATTCCTGAACCAGTATAAGGTATTAAAATAACATTACAACACATTCAATACATTGCATAGGTATTATTTAGTGCTAATTTATCGAAAGATCTATAGAGGAATGAACTAAACGCAAGCCATGGTGTTTCCCATTTACCAAAAGCGTGTTTTACAATGGAAATTTATTAGTATGCTTATTAGAAACAAAATGAAAAATCGATAATAGAATGGATACTAGAACTGAAAATAGAATGAATGGTTTTTCAGTATATCGCTGTTTCACTACTATGAAATCATGATAATGAATATTGAGATATGAATCGATCGACATGAGTAGAATGACGTAAAATTAAGCCCCATTATGAAAACCGACGGTGCCAATCGCTTTAACTGGACACGCTGTATTACCTTCTTCCTTACTTTAGACACGCTCTGCTTGATACACCCGCAGGCAACTATATTGGCTGCTCCCTCGTGCGAATCTAAGAATTACATGAAAATAACCTCAAGTATAAGTAAAATTATTAAAATTTCACAATTAGAGCTTAAATTATTTAAAAAATAATTTTTTTAACCTGACGGAGATGGTATAAATATTCTGAGGGACGAAAAAAGAAATATTCTAGAGAAAAAACAAATGGTACAGCACACGTCGACTATATAATCCTTGTTCATTCCAGATCCAATGAGAAGAATGGCGAGAAAAGTTCGAAAGATTAATTACAGAAATTATGAATTTTTAACAGAATGGTGAAATGGTAATGTTATTTGGAAAGTAGGAAAGGAACTATGGAATAAAAGCATAGGACAGAGCTGAATCTACCAGAAAATTGCGCTAATAGGAAACACTACTGCCCACTCTGAAGCAAAGAAAAACTGAAGAGTAGAAGCAGCAAAATAATTTTATATAGCAGATAAATTCCATGTAAATCATAAGCCGAAAAGAGAGCTTTAGAAATTATGGCAGTTTTATGTGGCGGGAGGAGGGGAGTGATTTGAAGAACACAACATCTAACTAACAAAAAAGTTCTAAAACGGGCAATGGAAGAAAGGATTTCTTTTTAAAAAAGGAAAACTTTTTTTAAAATACGTCCTACACCATCATCGTTACGTACAACAAATTGAAATTAGTAAATGCTTTCATTAAAACAATGAACGACTATTTTGATTAGGTACGAGCAATAATATAGGAAAGTAAAGGGAAATATATGTGTTTCTTCCGTGTTATTTTTACTGTTATATTGTGCCACCGTAATTGGCTTAGTGCTGCGTGTGGGTTTCTGATTAATAAAAAGTAAATAAAGATGACAATACACATAAAATGGTGGTACTGTATAAAAAAGTAGAGATCTATGTTGAAAAATAAGCAGCGATGAAAAAACAAAATACAGCAAGAGGCACTGCAAACTTTAATACGCAAATGAGATTAAATGATTCAATGCATGGAAAAAGGAAATAAATCATGATCCTCTCGTACTCGATCAGAGCAGTACAAGACTTATCATGGCTTCTGCGGTTAAATAATCTTTGGGATGAAGCAGATTTTTTACTTTCATACCATATGTCAACTTACCGTAAAATAGCCATCAAGTAATAAAAAATAAATTCAAAACAAGAGAAAATCGAACATATGGACCCTGATGAGCTATGATGAGCATTATGTTTAAAGAAAATCTAAAATAAACTTGAAATACTTAATGTTTTTTTCAAATATGTACCAAATAACAGTACATTCAACTCTTCTATCAGAAATCGATTTAAGACAGCTTGGTTTATACATTAATTCCTTGACTATATCAATTTTAGATGACAAACTATAACGCGAGAGGAGATTATATGTTACGGCTGATTTTAATGTGTAAGCACATTAGAGTAATAGATGCATGCTCTTATAAACGTAAGATTATTAATGTATTTTGTTTATGATTTTTGAATTTGTTTATGAGTTTTGAATTTGTTTATGAGTTTTTTGAGCTAAGCAAAGGTAGATTTCATCCGCACCATGCCAAAAATCACTTCTTATAATGTAATCACGCTAAAATTAAAGTTTAAAATATGATACGTGGCATTAGATACGAATCGAAATTTAAAAATTTTAATTAACCTTATCCGACAAACAGTACTGAATCTTTGTGATACGTTTAGTGATACAACCCATGCGTTCAAATTTCCAATCCTAACTTCAGCGCGTTGGGGTCTCCAATTTTCCTCGTATCGATTACTGAAATAAAAACATCCTATATTATTGTCCTGCAAATAAACGACATACGAAAATCTCTAAATATAAGAGATGCACGGAATGGCAGTCATGAAAAAGTCAAGGATAAGCTTCTAAATATTAAGCATCTAAAGGGCTAATATTACGTAATTCAAATAATTTCAGAATAATATGGACCAAAAAAAGTATTTTACCTAAATAACCGACTGAAATTTGACACGATATTCTACGTCTGTGTATTGAAGACAGGAAATATCAATGGAAGAATCGCTTGACCGCAAGCAAAAGTCAACGCTCTCTCTCCTTCTTGGAGGGCAAATCTTCAGTTGTCACGTTTTTATCCCCTTAATTTTTCCGCAACACGATTTGAGATGCAAAAAAAGTAAATAAAAATAAACACATCTCCCTTATTCCGCGACAACTTCCCCTCCATTACATTCCTAATTAGAAAATCGATCCATCATTCCTGTTTGCGAGCGCGATTAGCCATAAGAGTTACTTCACCTTAGCAGAGGAGGCTACCTTGCGAGTAAGTTTGTCTCAGATGGCGACAAGTTCTTGAGAGTGCGCTTTCGATGTTATTAGACGGTGATGGCATCTAGCCGCTACTACGGTTAGCCGGCAGAAAAATAAAAACTTTTCTTTCCCAAGAAGCCTGCTTCATCGACAGACCCCCTCGGAACGGCTGGCCGCTTTGCCCTTGCGTGACTCTTGAGAAGAAGACCGCAGAGCGAGCGAGTCAAAGAACTCCTAAGGGAACGAATGCTCGTTTTTTCCTCCCGCAATGAAGAAGACTGGCTTTCTGGTGGTATATCCCAGCGTTATAGAAATTGTGATAAAACCGTTTTCACAATAGAATTATCGAACCGGCAGCTACGAAAACTATCTCGGAGGGAAGGAGATAATTCACAAACCTTAAAAGAAGCACTGAGAATCCTTATTTTGGAGGATAGGATTGAACAACCACCGCAGGAAAAAATAAAAAAGTAAAGCGTAATGCAGAGCAAAAACAGAGCTCGGCGTTGAGAAGTGATTCCATAAGGCCAGATATGATGTGTACCATTTTGAATTCACTTTTACATTAATAGTATTATAATTATAATTGCCAGAGATGATAATCTTAGTTTTTTTTAAATTAAAGTTTCAATGTGTCGTAACTTTGTCCATGATTTTCAGCTAAAAATTAAAAATAAACCGTAATATTCGGCGCACAAGGTTAAGAAAAGCAGCTAACATTTCATCTGACCATTTAAAAAAATAAAAATGCGTATTGTTTTCAATGTATGTTTTCCTGAAATTCTAAAACTTTAACAGTTTTTCCTAATTCCTATACCTACAGGTAAAATGGTTTGAAAATAATCCTTGTTAACCCCATTCTTAGAATTAATGCGGCGCAGTGGCTTTTGGCATTTGGAACTCCATAACTTTTACTAACTTAAATATAGATATCATAAGACCTTAAAACTGAATAAAATATCCGAAAAAAATTATCTTTGATCTTGCAAACTTTTCGAAAAATATGATAGGCAACCAATAAATTAATTTGAATGATAGAATGAATTTTGTGAATAATATCATATACAGATGCAGGGTTACTCTTTCATGAAGATACATAGTTGGATTTTAATAGCGAATAAATATTTGAAAAGAAAATTGTCAAATAAAACTTAATAAAATTGGAGGCGTTCAGGAATGGGAAATCTATTTGAAATGGGTACTCTATTAAACATTTCAAATAGGTATGTACGTTAAGTACTAAGGAATAATCCTGACCAATATATTTTATGGAGAATCCATTTAAAGGCCATATTCACCTTCTCTGGATATATAAAAAATTCTTCTTTAAATAGCTTATAAGTAGAGGCAAGGTAAATCAAAGTCACTTTAAGGTTATATTGTGATTCGAATGGAGAATGGAAACCCTTCAGACAGAAAGAGACACTACGTATTACGAAATATTCACGGAACACTGAGTAATATAGTAGATATTATGAGAAGCAACCATTGGAGATGGAAGCCCTCCAAACAGAAAAGGACACTACGTATTTAGAAATAATCACGGAACATTGTTTCAAGAACCGAGCTAATTGCTAGGAACTCATACTAGGAGAATTAAAATATCCAGACATACGTTGGGACTAGCAATTGTTCAGATATAATCTTGTTCTCAGGTAAAGGGAATACCTATTACTTGTCGCAACAGTCTTGGTCGAAAGACATGGTACGTATTTAAGTGACAGACAATCGTGCAGCTTGAGGATAACAAGTAAAAAGTGTTCTAGGACCTCTGAGTACATTGTCCTGGAGGATCTGAGGGATATGAAGTAACTCTAGAGACTGTGTACATTGCAGTTTTTGCCAAGATTGTTTTGACGCTCCAAAAATACACATTGCAGAAGTGTCTATTTTTATAATGAAATGAATAAATGCCACGTGATGCGAAAAGTTAGTCTTCGAATTAATCGGTATGAGCCAGACAAGTGAAACCGTGAAAATGTCCAATAAAAACTGAGCTGAAATATCATTAAAGGACACTATGCAAATGAAAAACGACTTTTTCGCTCATTTTATTGTAGAATGAAATGTATCGGACCCAATTTTACCATCAATAAAGGGGTATGTGTCAAATTGAAGCTCGTTTTTACCGAGGAAGACGAAACGGCTTACGTATCTACAACGGGGAAGTAACACTGACCAACTACCACAAAACATCCCCGGAGAAGTTTCGGTCATGTCCTCCTCGGGGGAAGGCAAAAGAAACCACCGCATACTATTCCCTCCATCCAGCCAGCAGGAGCCGACAGAGAAACCATCACCGATGATCCGCGGCAACCAGCGGAGCACGCAGGCAGATCCCCTCCATCGACGCCGCGGGCAAAGAACCGGATTCCTCGGGAGAATCAACACCGCCAGACAGGATGGGGAGAGGGCCATTGGGGAAGGGTGAACGGTGGATGGAGTTGGTAACCGGGTAGGTGGGATGGTTTGAGGGTGGTAGGCCGGGGGATCGTTGGAGAGGGGAGAGGAGGAGGGGGGGGGGGGGGGGGGAGGGGGAGAGGGCGGGGGGGGGGGCAAGGTCACCGCTCTCCTCAC
>WURS02029973.1:0-11642 GCA_011762765.2 Rhinocypha anisoptera | reverse complement strand
CCATCACCAGATGATGGCGATCATCGCCGAAACTGGTCATGTTTTGTATCTTTTGTGGAAATATAATAGTTATTAAAAAACCATCACTCGATTGATTGTTAGTTGCATGAAAAGATAGGGTTGAAGGGGAGTGTGCACCATTTGTATGTTGTCAACAGAGTTGGATTGAGGGAAGATAAAATTTTTACAGCAAATTTGATTAATTTTCTTTGTGTTTTGTCTATCAGCTCACTTCTACAACCAATACAAGAGATGGTGTTTTTATGGTTTGTGATTGAAATCTATATTGAAGTGTCAGATGATGGAATGGAAGGGTGCATGTTTGTTGGAAGAATCTGATGTTATCACATGGTATGCATATGATGGTTTACGATAGACAGAAAATTCATATTGCTTCCTGATGTTGATATGTACAGGTCTAGAAACTATAATAGTTTCATCGACCAGTCTAGTACATCTTTGAAAAAGGTGAATGAGGTTGGGGGGATTGGTTCCCAATCCTGCATCCAATCAGGTGAGCTTTTTGTGTTTACAGTAGATTGGCCCAGGCTAAGATGGCATTCATGATGAAGAGGCAACTACTATGCTCAAGGAAGATATCACTCCAAACAAGGAAGCGACATGTAAAAACATTCGCATGGATCAGACACAAGGACCATTGGAAAAAACAGACTAAAGAAGAATAGAGGCCTTTCCGGTCAGAGTTAGGAACGAGGAAGCATACAGAAGAGCGGAGGAAACAAAGTAAATGTGGAATATGATGAATAATGTGGATAGGACACACCCTGAGGCATAATGGGTTTGTGAAGAATTTAATAAAGGAAAAAAATAGAGGGGAAGGCCCCACAAGGTAGTCTGAGGGACAAATATACAGGGAAAATTATCACAGACTTTTGAAACAACACCTACCAAGGGGTGAGAGAGATAGCACTAGATGGGAATGGATGGAGGACTGTAGTCAACCAATAGTCAGAATAAAGTACTGATGATGATGGTGTGGTTACAAAATCAAATTAGAATTTGGAGAAATGAAAAATGATATAAAATATCCGATATGAACAATTTTCATTCTCCATCCATTCCTGCACATAAAAATCTGCAATCGATATTTGAAATGGATGAAAGGATATCCATTGGTAAAAGTCTGTAAGGACACAAAAAAAACAAATAAGACATGCAGAAGAAAAACCCTAATGGCTGACTTAACAATAACTCATAAACGAAATCAGTTGACAAAATAGAAATTAGCTTGAAAATGTCAATGACTAACAAAACAAAGTTGCATTTTAATTATTGAGGATGAAGAAACTACATAAATAATGAACTAGACTAGTAATGGATGAATAACAAGTTAAATATCCTGGATATTAGTGTACATGGATACTGCCATTTTGAAACCTTAAGCAAAGCTAACACCTTTCAAAGCCAACTAAGAGAGAGTTGTTTCCTCAAGGTCAAACCAGTTAAGAGAAAGGGAATTCTTTCAGACATACTATGATCATGGCTTTAAGCAAAGGAAGGAATTTATTTGCCCATAGGGAATTAGGAAAATTGCCAGGCATTCTCACAAGTTCCCAGATGCCTTTCCATGGCTAACAACCTTCAGGATGCAGGAACACATTGTGACCAACTTATTGCAACAAACTCAATTGATAAAACTTTTCTACTGAAGATCACTTCACCAAGAGTTTTTCTGGTGTTCTTTACACTGGAGAAACTGCATACACAAACAAAATGAGTTTGAGACATTAGAATGATTAAAATATGAAATATCTCAAAAGGCAACTTGTGAATTCAATTGTTATAGCAAGTGTCTCAAAAGGCCCTGAACAAATACAGCTGGTTAATAACAATTGTAAGCTTTTTGGAAAAAAATTCCAAGAATTCTTATTTCCTTATGAAGAAATCTAAAAAAAATGTTCAGTTAAGCAGTGTTTAAATGTAAACTTTGTCAATACCAAAGCCCTTCCCATTCAACTGTCAATTGTTTTTCAAGACCTGTGGTAATTGACTCCCCCATTACCAAGGATGAGGTTAAAATAACTCTGCAATGCTACAAAATCAATTTTTATACAAGTTAAGCATCATCAGGGAACAGGGCCAATATGGCAGCAAAACCTTGGTCATGTAAAATAAATCTGATTTTGAGATATTGGAGAGTTATTTCTACCTTATTCCTTGAGGAATAAGGAGAAATTCCATATTTTTAAGCCCAAGACTATCATACATCCCCTGTGTTAAGTGTTCCCTAAAAGACTGATTTAAGGAACACAATGCCATTTTGCTTGTTTATTAGTTCCACAATTTGTAGAATTAACATACTTGGCCTGGAACCACTAAAAATTACCATCACCACTACTAAAACTCCTCCTAAACCATTTTCTGACATATCCTAGCTGATTCAAAGGTCAGTTAGTAGATTCAAGGACAATTACCAGATGTACAGCACTGGGATGTTATACGGTGATACAAGGGGACAGGATGCGTAATCAATAACTCCAAACCAGTCCATTCATGCCATCAAACATGGATTGCATAGGAGGAGATTATACACACTTGAGGGCCTAACCAAGGATCAGACTGAATTCCAGGAAATACCACTAAATCCTTCAGTGAACACTCTTCACTGAACACTTCACCGAACACTGGACTAAATCCTTCACTCCTCCTAAGAAATGCACTATGAAAAAGATACATACTAATAAAATGTGGACCTGTAAATTGACATGTGTGCCTTGAGCACTAGAGTTAGTCACTGTGTACTTCTAGTCTTAGAATTGTGATGCTTGGTTTTCGTTGAATGAGAAAATGATTTTCAACTTATCAACACATCATAATCGGGCTTTCACAAAAGAGATAATGCTAATGCAGATAAAATTTTGGTACGGTTGAAACATTGGAAATACCTGATGGAATGTGTTTGGAAATACTAAACCACATCCTATAATTTGAATGCCTACTGATGTCATCAATAAAAATGCTTTGCATACCCTTAGGTTTTAAAATGTTTTGCGATGAAACTAAGTACAGCAAAGCACAACAGAAAATTTTCTATGCTCACAGTCAGATTTACAATCTCAAAAAGGTGTAAATTTATCGATGATATAGGAACAGTTATTCATATGGTCAATGGGTATCCAGTTGTCAATTCAAACAGGTTATATTATCAAAGAATATAACATTGGAAGGGTTCTAGGTTTTCCAGAAAAAAATCACCCATGATAAAAATATGGGCGTCAACACAAAAATCTATGGTTACTTGAGGGTCATAGCTTTTTTCTCCCCAGTCATAGGATGGATGTCCTTTAACTTAACCTACCTAAGCAGGCCAAATATATCAACTTAACCTACTCATAAGCTATGCCAAGTGACATTAAATAATCATTTACATATTTAGCAATCAACAACTAACCAAAACGTCTCTGATTAAAATCATCCACCTTCCTGTGAGCTGTCTATGTTTTTAATGGTCAATCAAACCTAAATTGCCAACCAACAGGACAAATGTGGATTTTACCAATGTGTTGGTGATAAAAGGTATTTTGAGGTGGACCTAATATTGGCACTAACTACATGGATCCTGAATGTTGAACACTGAATATAATGCTGAATAACAAAACAAAAAATGTCTTGTTATTCAAAATTCTATGCTACAACAACCATGATTTCAATCTACATAATCACCTGGCTTAATTCAAATTGTCTTCGCATTAAGCCCTAAGTACAAAAATGCAATCTGATATGAAGTACATCTGCAAATTATGAAAAATTATCTCTTAAAACAAAAAGCAATTTAGAAGTTCTACGTACGTAACTACCAACTCTATCCATCTACAATGCACCAGGCATATTGCTCCACAGTGACTTACTTTTTGAGGGAGATCACTGTGAGGTGGGACTCCAGTTGCAAAATGTGGATTTTGAAGTATTGCTGACCCAAGTAGGCACAGTTATCTCCCACATCCCATTTAGGGGAGGGAGGAAACAACAAACATCTCTAAAAATCACTCACCGTGGGCTCAGAGGGTGTTTGACTTAATGATAACAGAATGCCATTAACCCCTTAACTGTTTCAATTCTATTTGCTTTTCTATCGCCCCTGATTCAATTCTGGTGGTGAAACTGATGAAAAAGTAAATACGGCATTCTTCTGTTCACTTTAGGAGGGAAATAGTATCGGTTTTTTTCCTAATATGACTAATAGTATGAATAAGAACCGATAGATGGCAGTAGCAAGTGGGCACGGCTTAGAGAACGAAACAATACGTCAAAAAAACAGGGTAATGGAAAGACTAACCCGAACGTAATATTATGTCAAAAACAGGTAACGGGTTAAGTGAGGGTAGAGCTCACCAAGTACTAAGCCCACGACGCTTGTGGAAGTTCACACATCAGGGTAGAGGGGCCAGTTCATTTCCCTGTGCCAGCTGTGGTTTCCCACGAAGATGTGGTACCCCAAAAAATCACTCAGCTTGTTTGTGTCCGGAGGGTCGTCACCCGGTCTCGAACCCGGGTCAGTAGCCAAGCACTCTACCCACTGGGCTACCACAACCTCATTATTTATTGACTATGCCTCAGGAAATAAACACCTTGAATGAATGAGGAATTTATTTTCTCGAGATATCAAGTTCCTCCAATTTTCATTTTGTTAAATGGGAGTTTCTAGGAAAGGAACCACAAAATAAAATATGTAAGCTGGTCATCTAAAAACTTAAAATGTAAATGATCATTTACATTTTCTGAGATACATTCAACCTGAGATCATTTCGGATGTTTCAAAAATATGCCATCACTACCTTTTTTTCACTGAGCACTTAGAATATAATCACACAAGTGACTTGGGTTACTACTAAAAATGTAAATGATTAAAAATGGCTGTGCTTGAGCTGATGGAGATTATTAGAGAATCAATAGATACAAGTGTACACCAGCTTAACCTATATAGCATTGCCATAGTATGCAAAGGAATGCTTAATTGCTGGAATTGGTCTCTTGCATGACTAATTTTTTTAAGTTTAGTGATACTGGATCATTTAACAGCTTGAAAACTTTGGAACAAAATCAGATACTATAGTACAACTCAATTATGTGCCAGTAAAACAAATTTTCTCTATCAAACCGTTCACTTTTCATATGTATTTCAAAATAAGAAAGAGGTTGAAAATGCCAATGTCTTCAGAGTTGAATTTTACATACCCAGAAAAACTCTGGTCTGGACTGACCTTTCCATTTGAATTTTAACTTAGCCTTTTTAGGGTATAAATAAATTGATAACTAAAGTGAACAGTGACAGTAGTCTGTTGAGGTGTGTGTCCAGGAGAATTGCCGGAACTTGAACCCAGGTTATCTGTAGTTTGGTTTGCCAAGCAATCTATCCACTGAGATACCAAACGTTAACAAATTTGTTTTTGTAATCTTATACAATTTGTTGAAATCCATGGACTTCTTAAACCCTTTAGCGCCAACCTCTATCATCTGGTACACATGTGAAAAATCCCAGGGCTTTTTTTTGAGGAATTTGTGTATTTCCACATTAAATGCATAGGTATATACTGTGTAATATATATTCATATCAAATTGTTGTCATTTTTTAAATCTACATTCCAAGCACTTAAGAGTAAGTAAAATATTTTATTAATATTTTTTTCTCTTCTATACAGTTTAGGAACAATTATTTTATTGCAACAAAAGGGGCCGATAGATCGGCTGGCACTGAAAGGGTTAGTGTGAGCATTACTATTTAAGATACATCACAATAAATAATGACAATTGTATACACAACAATGTTTTTATTCATTGTGTTACAGAAAAATGAATAATTTAGTATATACAAGTCCACTAAAAATGTATTAGATATTGAGTCATTTAATAGCGATAACACTCACTTCCACTAAAGTGCAGCCAAGGAAAGTGCCAGGCCAAATGACACCGCAAGGACAATGTATCCAGTCATATAAAGATCCTTAATCTTGAAGCCTTTGCCGAAGTCCCATGCCTGGAAAGAACAGTAGGCCATTTTTACAACTGGGGTAATGGGCCACAAACAGCAATGCTAACAAATATCAAGAATGATTGGTTTTTACTTATAAAGTATATTGATACTTTCACGTTGATACACAAAGAAGCATATACACACAATGAAGACCCTGAAAATTCACAGGTATATTTCACTAACATTTTACTAATTGTTATTACTCATGAACAGAGAGGAATCCATATTACCACAGTACGTACATAATTTAAGGTATCATGTTTAGAGCAAGATAAGATGCATAAGATTTAAATCCAAAAACAAGAAACAAAATGATACGATTAGGAAGTGATTAACACTGTACCTTCTCACAATTAAATTAAATAATAAAAGTATAAAGTGCTAATTATTTCCTATGGATAATATCTATCATTGCCATAAGATCACTCTTGGAACTTCTAAATTTTTGCAAAATGCATGGGGTATGTAGGCTATGAAATAAGCATTTCTTATCCTACATGAAGAGCACCAGTTGCATCAGAAGTGAGGCATATTAAATCAAAGGAATGTGAAAGTAGAGAAAAATTATTACTGATATGTCCAAGTAATCCATACAGGACAAGGGCAAACACCAGTAGCCACCAGAACAATCAATAAAATATGATTTACCTACATTGAAAAATATGTAAGGTGTGGGGCACAAAGCCTTTTATGGAATTACATTAGACAATTGCCATTTGGCAGAAACTATATCAATCTGAGATTTTCACCAGTTATAAGTAACCAACAGTCCATGTTTTCATGAAATATTCATAATGTATGTTCATTTTGCAAAAGTTATCATTTAATTAGTAAATTTTTACTTGTGTTTGAGATCTCGGCAACAAATAATTCAATTAAACTGCTTATTTTGAAAGGCCTACAAGATATTTTAATCATATTTTCAAAAAAGACCAACACCTTTCACTAAAAAGCGAAATTATCATTTTTTTCACCTTTAATTGTTAACCAATAAGAAGAGTAGCAAATCTACTAGGTGACAATTTGTATATCTATGTAATAATCATTAACAAGTAATATGGTAATAAGCAAATATATAAAGGAAAATAAATGTGATATCATTCTGAAGTACAAAACCAGATACATATAAAGTTGATAAATATTATGCATGCAAGGAGGCAGTTGGATAAAATGACTGCTTGTTCAATAAATGATTCTTAATAAGTTACCAGAACATTTTTTTTTAATTTTGTCGCCAAAGGGAAAATAAGTTATAGGGGAAGAAGTAGTGGTTCAATTCCAGACTATAAATAACTTTGCATGAAATATAAAAATTATGAAGGGGAAACATAATTAAAATGAATAAAGACCCTATAAAGCAAAGAATGAAGTATCAGGCATGATGTGGTGGAATTTCATCATTATGAATATAAAGAATTTGCAATTTTTTTCACAAAAATAATTTTTATTACAACCCAGGTTTCAATGTTACTACAACATAATCAGGTAAGAAATGAGGCAAAATTCAAAATATATATATAAAAATACATGATGGGGTGGGGAGAGAGTGGGTGGAGCTAAGGAAAGGAGGAAGGGTTTGGGAAAATGGAGAGATTGTGAAGAAAGAGGAAAAGAGAGACTCAAAAGGTATACATATTAACATTAAAGGAAACCCCTGGCCAAACTACAGGTAGCCAAGGGAATTTTCCTCTACTAACTACCCCTTCCCACTCCCCCACCCATCAATGCAGGAAACCCAACTTGTCTTCCCCTCCGAAGCCAACGACTGGGCTAATCTACCAAGACCTTGCCGCTGATGACACTGGATTCTACCTGCTAGCCGGCCGGGTCACCTATGCAGGCAAGAAAGGCAATTGAGAGAGGGCCACCAGTGTCTCTTCACAATTCTTGAACTTCTGGGAAATGTTAATATACCTTTTGAGTTCCTCTCTCTTCCTCTTTCCCAATCTCCCGGTTTTCCCATATCCTAACTCCTTTCCTTAGCCCCTCCCACTCTCTCTCCACCCACCCTCCTCCCATGACCTCACTATATGTATATACATATATGTTGAATTTTGCCTCATTTCTTACCTGATGATGATGTAGTAACATTGAAACCTGGGTAGTGATAAAAATTATTTTTGTGGAAAATTTCAGACCTTATAAAGTCCAAAAAAAGGATCATTGAGACACTAGTAACAACAGAGATAATAACATCATATACCCTATAAAATACTGTGGCAGCTGCTGGATGACTTAGCTGGACACCAGATTACATTTCTTTCTTTGGATGCAAACATGATTAAATTTTGTAAAATTTGTATTTCCAGTTTTATTATTTTTTATTTTCCAATCGCCCACATACAGCACTAACATGACAATTTAAAGTGGTCACCATAACAATTTTTTAATAACAATGATGAAACACACACATTCATGCCCTAGGTGAGTATAGTGAAATCCATTAGTTGGGATTCGAACCTACGACCTCCGGGTTGGCAGACGAGGACGTTACCCCGCCACCACCTAGGCCGCACTAGACAGTGATTTAATTAAACGTTTATGAAATGCAAATGAGAATAAAAATTTTGACTGCATGAAAATTACTTTTATTAAAAAAAACTAATTTATTAAGAAAAATTAGTATTTTCTTGGACGTATGGTTGCAATGATATGGTGACAAGAAAATAATTAATCATTAATTAAAGTAAAGAAACATCCGAAACTTACCAAATGACGTATGCCATTACAGTAATGGTATGCAAGTGGAAATGAAATTCCAAATTTACACAGATATAAAAATGCCGAGTTGAAGTGGAAACTGGCTAACCAATCAACATAATGCGGCATGTTACTTGGCATCAGCATTGTTCCTACAAATGACAAAAGAGGTTAAAATTTACCAAAATTGACCTTGTGCAATCATTCCCTCAATGCTATAGAAAATGGATTTAAAGATAAATCTAGAGCAGTGATTCTCAACTAATGGTCTTATGGGGCTTTTACAAGATCCCAGTTGTGCATGGTGGTTGAGAAAAACCATAGTATTCTACCTAAATGTGAGTTTGGTTGAATTCAGACATTCAGGGCAATAAGAGGAACCAATTCCTTCTACAACTATGCCTGTGATGTCATGCATGGACCGAGTGGCTCAAGGCACCAAGGTCTGGGTGGAGAAGGATGGGTCTAGTTGATGATGAGGCTAGCAACTTGGCACCATAAAAGAAAAGACTACTCATCCTGGCAAAGAAAAGCCTTGGAACAAAATGGTAAACCTCAATGTGACCACACTACATGTCAAACAGTCAACAGAAAGTAGAAAACAGTATGATAACTGGAACTAAGAACATACGATCAAAGTGTATATATGATCGAGAAATAGAAAATTTGGAGTTCAAGAAAAATACAAAATAAATATGTAAGCAGCCAGAAACAGATAATTCTTTCCCCATTACCCCCCTCCTCATAGACCCACGCATAGACCATTACCCCCTACCCTCACCACCTCCCCCGCTCCACTTTCCCCCTCCCTTCGCACAACCAAGTTTCCTCCAATCCTGCCTCCTCCATCTCCTACCCCCATCCAAATGGTTGACTATATATTCACTGCAATTTTCTTGTTAATTAAGTTCTGATGATTCTAAAGGGTAGTGAAACTTGTTGACTCATTAAATAAGTTTATATCTGTGGTTTTGCAAAGTTTCTTCCCATAACCTAGAGTACTTCTATTCTGCAGATTGAAATAAATTGAGGAGCACTGTTCTAGTGTGATTAGCATTATCATCAAAAATATCTCATCATATAACCAGTTATCATTACGTACCTATACCAACTCCATACACCATAGTCGATAAAATGATTCCTGTGGTCCTGTGAGTTAACGACAAAAGGGACGTCAGCTGTGGCTTGTAAATCGTTAAATGAGGCGAAAGAGGTCGACCTATTCGTTCATTTCTGTCGATGAAGCTCTCATCAGTCTGCTTTATTTCGCTGGCACTTGTCACTTTCATTGTTACTAGATTTGACCTGAAATTTAAAAAAATAATTAAACATTAAACAAAACTCTGCATCTTAAACAGATAATAAAGTTGCAATACCTGCATCTTTCGATAAAGTAGTCCTCCGTGACTGCATGAAATGCACATATTAGCAAGATAAATATCCTCATGACTATTACAACCTGTTCCCTTATTTGCAGACTGTATTTTCAAACTAGGCTCTGCAATAACTCAGTGATTCGTAAACATGACATAAGCATTCAGAAAATTCTTGCATTGCAAAAAAATAATCGGTGGATTCAAGTGTTTTTGAGGTATGCACTGGTCACTGCATTGGTTTATCCTGATAGATGTCAGTTTCACCTGCATTTTAGTCGGCACCTTAAGGTACAAAGTTGGGCCTGAGGATACTGACTAACTGGAATGCTGGAAAAATGATATCCCAACAGGATGAACCAATGCAATGGATACCTGAAAACACTCTTAATGATCTTTAAATCAATGCAGATAATCACAGAAACATAATCAATCAGTGGTTGTAATTTTAATGTTAAATTATGTACAGTGAAACTTGTCTTAAGCGGGGACTGTGGGGACCACGACATTTTTCTGGAGAGGACAGGTTCTACTTAATACAAGTTTCACGGTATTAGAATGTAATTTAAGTATGCCTATCATCTGTGTACTTGTACCAGCTTTTAATAAAAAATTTGAAGTAGTACAAAGAGCCGTCAAAATAGAATGATGAGATTACACTTACGATGAGAAGGAAAGTTAAATAGGACAAATATTAAAGGCATGGAAGGTTGTTATGGAGGGAGAGAGAGAATAGGTAAACCAAATGGAATAATAGGTGGTAAGAAGTGTTATACAGAGTGGAAGAGGGATTTGTGGTAAGGTGGGGATAGGTAGATATAATTTCATGAAAAACCCACCTCACCGGGTAGATTTGCCCCTTCGTCATCACAACAAAAAAACATCCCATTTTTTCTTAATTCTCTAACAGTGATACTCGACTCTCAGACTGTGAAGCCCTATGAACCATTATTACCCTTCTCTTTCTTTCATAGCCTCCTACCCTTTATTAATTTCTCAACTTTTCACAAAGAAGCTTTGGTGAGTAAAAATATTATTCCTTTTCAATTCATTTCTGAAAATCACGATCCGGGAGACCATACGATATATCAGTGAGAGAGTAACCTTTTTTCAAATCATATATTTTTTAAAGGTATGGCAGCATATATCCCATTTTGGTTTTTTACCTATTAGTCCTCCAGTCCCATCATTATAACTTCTTATGTCCTCGTGAACAAATAATTTCCTGTTGTCCTGCTCTCAGGAGGGTGTGGGGGTGAAACTTACGGAGATGATTGAAGAACCATCACTCATCTGACTAGCTTCAATCACAAAAACAAAATATTATAATTACAGTAGAAGTCCGCTATAATGAGAGCTGATAAATGACGAAAAATCTGCAGTTTTAACCCACACTCGTTATAGCCGACGGTCATTTAAATTCGCCTCTTCCGGCATTTATAACGGCACCAAAAATAGGCGAAAGTGAGCCATGAAGTTGTATCAAGCCATCTGCAAATGCATTAAAAAGATTTTAAAATATTGTCACCAAAAGTCATGCACTCGTAACTAATGTACGTCACCCATCGGTATTATCT
>WURS02029962.1:0-11643 GCA_011762765.2 Rhinocypha anisoptera | reverse complement strand
ACAATAAGAAAAAGAAGAATAAGGTGGATAGGACACACCCTGAGGCATAATGGGTTCGTGAAGAATATAATAGAAGGTAAAATAGAGGGGAGGGCCCCTAGAGGAAGGCCGAGGGACAAATATATAGGGAAAATTATTACAGACGTTAGAAGGAAGACCTACCAAGGAGCAAGAGAGCTAGCACTAGATAGGAAAGAATGGAGGACTGTAGTCAACCAATCTTCGGATTGAAGTACTGATGATGATGGACAAAGTTATTTACTTTTATTAGGAACTACAGAGCAAAGTGGACTAGTAATTATTTACACATACAATCTACATTTATTCATAGAAGAAAGTTTACTTAAGTTACTATATTTTCGCTCATAGATAGGAATGACAAATTTATTGAATGCGAATGCAATTGTGATGGGAATGAAACATTTGAGAAAAAATTTAGATTCATCAAAGGTTCGTTTTTACAGAAGTTATCATGTAGAACGAATTTCACAATGTAGAAAGGACGCCTGGCCAGGTTGATTTGAAACATGAGGTCAAAAAATACGAGAAAAGTAAGAATCTCAATGATATATATTGCTACGGTTCTACTTTTTGTGGAAATTAACCTTGATGGTTCGGTTTGGTTAACTAGTAAACCGGCATCCTTACCTAATAATTTCCCATTTTAAATATTTCTAATATTATTCATAGATATAATGCAAATTATTTTGGCTTTTTGGAGCAAACCGGTTCCACGTTTGGTTTGCAGCAACTCCCCAATGTCCTGTTTCTCAGTGCCCATCCTTGGCCTACTATTGCGTTGCTTCCCTTTATGTTCCTTCAAATTGTATTTACCAACTTTTAGTTGGATGTGTCTAATCGGTGTTCCCCTTCTCATGCATTGCTTATGTATCTTTTTTCATTATTCTTCATTTCATGATTCTCCAACGGCCGTTCTGAAAATCCATTTAACCCATCAGTAATTCGGCAACTCCATTACTTAAATTAATTTTTTGTTTTCTGATTCACGCTTTTTGATGTCGATTGAACTTTACCATGATGGAAATCTTTCCCCGCAGGGTATTTTTTTTAGGAACATCCGTGTTATAATATCGAAAAAAATAAAAGATGCTCCTCACCGTGAGAAACTCGTGATATATATATGTCATTAGTAAGGCTCCAGAGAAATTGAAAGTACTAAGGGAAGTGCACACGGTGAAGAGAAAGCTACCGAGGGGTGAGTGGGGGAGGCAGGGAGTGGAAAATGGTTTTGGAGAGAGGAGAACGGGGAGGGAGCTGAGAAGAGGGATTACGTCAAAGGCCGGAACGGGACAAATCCTCGCTGCCCAATCGGCGCAAACAAACTGGTGACTGGGGTTTGAGAGATTGAATAATGCGGCGGAGATCGTCGGAGGGCTCACCGGTGACTCACTTCGCTTCATTTTGCAGCCGACGGGGGCGTCACGTTTTTAATAATCTCCCCCAATCGGGCCGCCGCCTCCCTTCCTTTGTCTTTCCTCTCCCTCCGCTCCACCCTGCCCGCACGCGATTCCTTTCTCTCTCTCTCTTCCTCTGCATCTTGTTTTTGAGGGATTTAGCTCTTTGCTTCGAAATGAATTTTTTTTCTCCGAGACAGGGGCCATGCCCCCCCTGAAACCATCAGAGGAAGTCAGTTCCTTGCCGTCTGAGATTTTTTTTCTATGCACCCCAGGGAAATGTATAGGGAATGTTCGGATAGTTTACTCGTGGGCATATTCAATGGCATCTGGCGGTGGGGATCGTTTAGAATTTTTACGCCAAGTCGTTTGTCTGCCATTTTTTCCGCTGCGAATGGGTTATCACGTCGGCAAATGTGAAGGCCATATGCTTATTTTAAGGTTCGACTAAAGCATTCAGGCCCGTAATAGTTCCTGAATATGACATTAAATGTCGGAATGTGTTTCAGCAGCCAAAGTAATTTTCATGAACTCTTTCGAGAATAGTAATGAACGTATGTGTAACCGGCCTAAGTGGAAATTAATGGAATATTTTAAAAGCTAATGGCAAGTGAAAGGATATGATTAATATATGTGTATTATATTGTAATGACCGTAATGCACAGATATGTTGAATTTTATTATATCAATATTTAACAGTCGAAATTTAACCTAATCAGGATCAGTACCTAAATATGATAATTTTTCTGTATCAAATGTATTTACTGGTTATTAACTTGCAATATCCCTGAAAATGCACCTATATATTCTATTTTTATTCAAGTAGAAGGAAGTTGTAAATAATGATCATAATAAAAAATATAAATATGGGAAATCTCACTTTCACTTTAGATTTCTAGGAGTTCTGGGATTGCTACATGTTTAAAATGCCTTTCCAATTATGATCAGCGCTGCAAAATTGTAAAAAATGGCATATTGTTATAGTCTGATTATTAATATTAGGTTAATTATTAAAGATCGATCTACTTATATTATACGAAATTATCCTATAAAGTTTTAAGTGGTCTTGTCGGGTACGAGCTACTACGTGTTGACTTTAAGGCATTAAAACTAATGAATTTAAGGATTTTTTGGTGACTACAAGTAACTAATCGGGAACTTAAAAAAGGTAACGCAGTAATGTATAGAAGCTGTTAAAGTATATGTTATTTATCTCGATGGCATTAATGCTGTTACTTGCGAATAGTGAACTCAAGTTTATGGTGTAAATATTTACGTCTAAATTATTTGTAACATATGACGTAATGGCATTTCACTAAGCCCAAAGTAGTCTTCATTAAATTACTTTCTAAGGTTTCATGTGACAGAAGTTTGTTTTCCTCAGAGCGCTCTGCAGGGATAGGGAACACTTTCTATTTTGTTCTCCTGAATAAATAATTTAATACGGAATATACGTAATATAATTTTGAAACCAGCTTATATTATAGCCGAAGAAGGGTCCGCCCAACTTTTACTGCGCCTCACCCCCTCTCGCAAGCTCCCCACATTCCTATCCCTTCTTATTGCGCATCATTCCCTTTTGACTCCAATTGGATCCTTTCTCGCGACGAAATCTGGCTTCGACATAATGGAGGAGGGACTTTGGAGGATGAGGTGGGAAGGTTTGGAGGTCAGAGAGCATCGAAACGGAAGCACAGCCTTCAAATACGCTAAAGCGATTTCCTGCCCCATTTTGTCATTCCGGAGAGAAAGGCTTATTCATTCGCCCTCCGCATCCTTACGCTATCCTTCACCGTGTACTTCTATTCCCTCCCCTCATCTATCTCATCTAGTTTTCAGTTTTCCCTACTGAGCTATTACTATTAATGCCTTACAATTAGTCGTAATGAAATCTTCGCATTCTTCTCCACAACACTTTTTAGTGGATCGCCTTTCTACAAACCCAGCTCAAATGGTCATCTCGCCTTTTTCATAGAGGCTCAACGCCCTGGGGTTGACAACGGTCATCTTCCATCCCAATAAAAAGCATTATTTACTTCGTCATCAGTTGGATTTTCATTTTCTTGTCTCATTTTTCTCCATGTGTAATTATGGCAACAAATGGAGTATTTACAGTAATCGATCTTACTCCAAGCCATAAAAAGTGCGTTAATGACAATGATGAAAGGGAACTAATTAGGGTTATTCTTCAGTTTTCATGATATTGTAGGTAAAGAATTAAATAACTGAAGTAATAAAATGAATATACTACGAAACCCTACCCGGAAGGCATATATTTATGCAAAGAGGGCGAGAGAGGACAGAGGGCTACCAAACAGATTTGAAAGAGGGCTGATAAATTGTCTTCCCTTAAAAAGAGATACATACAGGGTAGCGGAAATATCAACGCTCATTTCGCTCAATAGGACTATAAGGTAACGCACATATTTATTATTTGTATCTTAGGTGAACAAATTGTGTATAGGGAGTGAACTTCCTATTGAGTTTGAAAAATATTCAATTAAAAAAATATTGAAGTTATAATAAGAGATATACCGCTCGGAGAGTGCAGGAAAATGAAAGAGTAGGAGGAACAAAGATAACGATTGTTCCAGGTTTTTCGAAACAGAAGGTACAAACATATAGTGAGAGTTCCTGGTGGAAATATGTATTGACATTGACAATATGTATTGGTTTTGGCTCCCTGCTTCCTATGAATCTAATCCATCAAATGTTTTTTTAGGAAGTCTTCTGATTAGTGACAGTTAATGAGCGACTGGGACTGGGCTGAACCGAAACATGTCATGCTCGTGTTTTGGAGCACCTGAAAACCTTTTCTGTATGATTTTTCATTGTTTATGTTTTACTCAATGGCTTGCCACTTGTTTAATCATCTTCTATGTTACATCTCATGTTAATAACTCTCATGTAATTATTTTGGCCCCGTTCAAATTTCCTCGATGAATTTGCTTAGCAACCGTATTCCATGCTCTTACTTTACTTGTAATGTAATTCTAACACTCTCAACGTGAATTTTGATAGTATCACTTAAAAATCCATGTTAACTCATTACCTCAATAAGTAAGTTTATAAACCAGACTATAGCATCCCTTATAATTTTTACTTTACCTCATAACCTATTTTTACAGAAGCGAATATAATTTCTTTCTTTTTTAGAAATTTTCTTAATTCTTGAATATTTACTCAACATGACTTCGCTACTCTGCGTTTTCGTTTAAAATGCTTTCACTATTTGTAGTTTATTGCATATATGTTCAATGTTATGTAACGGAATGTTGCCTGGAGCAATGCCCGACCCTATAACTCGATAGCTCGACCCGATTTTTAGCTATAATTTTCATGTGCAGTATTATCCAAGCATAAGTTTAGAAATTCAGACTTATTCCTACAGCATGCTCGGGTATCCTTTAATAATAAATTTCTTGATTTTTTTACACCATATTATCAATTACTTTAGATAAAAATTGATATAAAATTTACTAAATACGGTCATACATGGTGCACTTGTGTTAATTTGGGTAAAAACAATGATAAGGATCTGGAACGAGTGAGTTGGTGGATTGGAGACTTATAGGACTGACAGAAGTGAAAGAACTGTGCTTCCTTATCTTGGCCATGTTTCCAAGTGAACGATGATTCAATCCTCTAGCACGTATCACGGTCAGGTTAAAAAGTCACAAATGACTAAAAAAACTGTCAATGCATATAATTCTGCAGGTATAGATTTTGTATCCATCCAGTGTATGAATTTGACAGTGTATAAAACAGTGATGACAAATAATGAAGACTAACAATAAATGTGGAAACAGAAAATATACCATCAGAAGAACTATATTAAAATTTTCAGTGATTGAGGTCGTGGTAGCCCAGTGGCTACTGACCGGGGGACCCGGTTCGAGACCCGGTGACGACTCCGGACACCTTCAGATAAACCCAAGCTGAGTGAATTTTGGGGTACTACATCTTCGTGGGAAACCACAGGCGGCATAGGGAAAGCAAATTTCCTGATGTGTGAATTTCCACACGCCGTGGGCTTAGTATTAAGTGAGCTCTACCCTCACCTAACATTCCAACCTTACGGTTAAATACTGTTTTTTTACAGTCATCACTCCGAAAAAACACGAAATAAAACCATAGGAATAAATGGTGTACCTTTACAGGCATAACTCCCTAGTACGTGTAGCGAAAAAGAAGATCACAGAAGGGAATTCCGGGAAGTCAACATTTTCAATGAGAAAATTGCTCAGAAAAATGAGAAGCACACCTCATGCTAGCTTTCAAACCTTGAGAAATCCACACATCTGGGCAGGAAAGTGTACTTTTCGTGTGATATCCTGTCATGCGGACCCGGTCCAGCTGAATACTAACTAGGGTTTAACTGTATATTCTGGGACGTGACACTGGGATTTGATCCAATTCACAAATTCTGTGATTGGTCGGTCTATCTTCTGCTTCCACGCCATAAGGAGCCCATCACAGGGAATATATTCGAATGATGTAAAGTGCCGATAAACTTTATTTTCAGCACCTATCCTCTGAATCTATTGCTCTTTAAAATTCTTATTTTTTCCCGTTAGTCGATCGATGGTCATACTGGCGAAATATTAATTGCCGACTGGCTAACACTTCCTGAAGTTTTATTCACGGACCATGAAAAAATCTTTCAATGCGTTATACATTCCCACAATCTCGGGGTGCCCCACCTTGGACGTGGAATAAACGGGGTGCCTACTGTGCTCGTTCCGGGTTGCTCGACTTTGGCGATTATTTTGCCCCGGGGGAAGGCAGCGGATGCAATTGTTCGCGGGAGATGGCGAGAGGCAAGTGCGGCGAGGAACGTGGCAGGCGGGCGGCGGAGGTGGCCGAGGAGACGAGTTTCCGGTGAGGATCGAGGAAATGGTGGCGGTCGGTTGGAGGGAGGGAGGGGTTTCGCGGAGAGAGAGGAGGAGTGGTGGTGGGAGGGTGGAGGAGTTCTCGGAAGCGTGATTCTAGAGGTCTGGCCGTCCGCTGCAACACCTTAGGATTGCGAAAGGAGGCAAAGCGAGGGAGCGCGAGAGTCCGTTGAAATGATTAGCGCGGTAGTTAATCATCAGCTTCCTTACCTTGGCAGGGGAAAGTGGAATCGGGCACGCGAATCTCGACGAGGGCGACGAAAGTAAGGGGCCAGATGCGGAGCGGCGGCCGGGGTGAGGAGTGGAAAGGGAGGGTGGGAGTCCCTAGTTGGCGGGCTTGGGTATTAAGTGGGAGATAGGAGTGAGTGCCTGAAGGGAGGGGTGAAGGGCTCCAAGTGGAGTTGGGTCGATTGGACGACCCAGGAAGGAATGGGGGAGAGGTGAGAGTAGGGTCACTTGTATTGGGGAGCTCCTTGTCAAAGATGATTCAAGGATGGAGGTAATTTTTCTAGGTCAAATTGTAATCCAAATGAATATTTAAGTAACTAATATCGTCTAAATATAATATGAAAGTAAAGAGGATTGCTAATAGGAATTACAGTTTATTGAGGGTCTTAATCATGTTTCTGATGTGCATTATGAATGAAAAGGTTATGTCCTTAAAAGCCGGAATAACATTGGATTTAACGAATAATGAAATGGAAACAATAAACTCTAACAAATGGTAGAAATGCAACGAATACTGTGAAATAATTTTTCAATGATGGCTTCTTCCAACTTTGAGGATAGCCATTTGCATTCTTATCTTACTTGTTACTCATTGAATAGAAAATGGTGTTAAACTATTTTTGATATTTTTAAAAACTTTTTAATATTGATTTTTTCAAATAATTTTTAAAATACATTTGTATGAAGTGTCAAAAATCGTCTGGCATGAGATACTTTTTGCTTTTTGAGAATCATGAATCGTAAATTACTCAGCTTACAGAGATATGAATTTTGTTCTCCACTATGGAGTTGATGCTTCGGATCATAAGCCAGTCAACAGCCTGCTTAATTGAAACCCATTTCATTGAACTTTAGATATTTTTGCACTGTCATGAAAGAAACGCGAATTGTAATAGAGATTTTGAAGGGATGTATCTTGAAGCGGATCGATTG
The DNA here is from genome assembly GCA_011762765.2 of Rhinocypha anisoptera. Taxonomy (NCBI): domain Eukaryota; kingdom Metazoa; phylum Arthropoda; class Insecta; order Odonata; family Chlorocyphidae; genus Rhinocypha; species Rhinocypha anisoptera. Next base: position 4,175 of record WURS02029962.1, on the reverse strand, counting down.
AGTTGTATCGGGACAAAGTAATTTACACAGAATTCACTGAACCATCTCTGTGGAAAAACCTTTATGATTCCATTTTTGTCTTTAATTCTTCAAAGAATCAATCATATACATTAATAAAGTAAGAAAACAAAAAATTATTGCACGTAATATCGCTTTTTTACCTCTCTTAATACCGAAACCCCAGAATATTTTACTTTCACAATATTATTTTATTTATGACTTTCGGACCTCAGGGCTTTATTCTTGGAACAATTTGAATACATACATATAAATATAATCATTACTATGAAATCCTTTTGTTTTTTAATAAAACATATTTTATTTTAAAAGATTTGGTGGTAGTTCCTAGCATTTAGTAATGCCATTTATGCTAGTCTCCCTAAATTCTTTGTTACATCGATTCCATGCAAATTTTTACTTTCTCTGTGGTATTCTATGCTTCCTTAAAAATTATAAAAAGATCACATAGATGAATAAAGTCTTAGGAGTCAGTTTTGAATCTCAAAGTGAGTTTATAGAGATTTCTTTTACTGATACTAAAGTCGAGTCTCTGTCAAGAAGTTAATACAGATATTTCAATATATCATTATAAAATGATGTTTGCAGTTATTTAATTTATTTAAACAAAAAATATATACTGAATACTATGCATAAAAAGGGAATAGGTATTGATTTCCATCACTATTTTTGGTTCTGTAAGGAATATTCAGAATAGCAATTAGCACCAAATTACCATAAAGAGAAATTTAAGTTTTCTAAGGGAAATTGAGAGAAACTCATTTTTTATCTACAATAATTTTACACATGTAACTGCCATAGCTTTAAGTGAAAAATTAAATAATGATTTAATAGGGATAGTTCCTTTTTATTGTAATGATATATTATATATATTTTCTAAATTTCTCATATTTATTTTCTGTGTAAAATTCATTATTTATTTCATATATTTATTTATTATTATATTTTTATTTTCGACTAGAATTTTATCAAAATATAATTATTATTTTCACTGACGAGAAATTAACTAAAATACAATAAAAGTTTCCAAACGTAAGGACTAATCATTCATAAGAGCTAGTTTTTCAAATACATTAGTCGATATATATTTATCTGTAGAGTGACACCAATTCGACTGAAAAAACCATATGGTTTTTTACGCAACATTTAATTAAGACTACATTTAAAGGAAAAAAATGATGAGGAATTCTTTGCGTTAACACCAGAGAGGAAAGCTGTCATCCTCACATGTTGCAACCTTCTACTCTTAACATTCATGCATAGGGGATGCTAATTTGAAGTTACAGAATTGACAATTTGACAGTTTTATTGAGCTTTTATACATTTTCCATTAAATGACTTTAATTTATTCACTGCCAAGTCTTAGAGCTTCAATAAATCGGTAATTTTCATTGCCAAGGGTGTAAAACAGGCTTATTCGTTACCACCTCAGCTCTAAAATGATAGAGAGATACTCGAGACAGGAGTGAAAGTTGGTTGGGAGCTAATTCAGTGAAAAGTGGGAATGATCAGGCTTTGATTAGTCAATTGGGCAGTGTACTTGGACGGATTTAATTGGCTGCAGTACTTGAATTAACTACAGAAAGTGTGAGACTTAGAGAAAGAAATTTAATCACAGAAAAAATTGAGGTAGATCTAAGTATAAGGTTAAAAAATTTCAATTTCCACTTTTAAAACTTCTTCTATATTCCGACATGTATACACCATTATCAAGTCTTAATTGTCAACACTTGATAACAGTCAACACTTCATAATGGTGTGGTTAATCGAAATATGTCGGAATAAAGAAGAAGTTTTAAAAGTGGAAATTGCAAATTTTTAAACCTATTTCTTAGATTATGGATCGTTTCCACCACATCTCACCAAACTATAACGTTTATCAAAAATCCTGTAACGTGAAGCGTTTCAAAAGTCACTCTCCAATGTAATCTTTTTTATAAGTTCACCTAAATTAAAAATTGGCCTTCCTTAATTGCCAGTGGTGAAGGTACTCCAAATACTCATCCTCATCGATAATGAACAAGAATTTTTCCAGTGTTGGTCCCGGTCATTTCTGTCTTAAATTCTCACGCTTTCGCGCTACCAGTAACCACTGCAGCTAATCAGGGCTAGGAAAATTTCTGGTAGCGGAAAGTAGTAATTCTGTTCATATTCATGTGTTTTATTTTTAAAGCAGCATCTGAAAAGGTAGGGAGTGCGAAGGTATTGGGTTTGCCGCCCCCATTCACCGGCCTAATTAATTCATCCTTTTAAATTTATCGCCGCAAAAGACTTATGGCGAAACGTGAGTCATCAGGTCGCTCGAACGGCATCTATATTTATAAGCTAAGTCCTCAATCCTAAAAAAAGAAACATTATTGCTCAACAGTTTTAAGCGTGTAATGAACCCTGAAAATGAGGACTACGGATTTTAATCGTCGAGATTTTTTTATTTGCTCGGAAAAGACCTGGGTTCAGTGAATCGCTTGGAGAAATATTTTCTTATGAGCGGATGGGATAATTAAAATAAAAAAAAGGCTTTTGAAAGTTGCTCGTCGGGTGACCAACCTTTCCCATGACAGTGTTAATTATTTATTTATTTATTCACCTGTTATCATTCTAAACAATCGGACCCCAAGAATTTGCATATAATCGTTCTTAGTGGATAAAATCGCATTTTACTACCTAATAACGCTTTAATATTTGTATACCTAATTTTTTTTAAATTTTACATTGTTTATGATTAATTTGTTTGCAGCAAAATCTTACACACTTATGTGAAATAAGTGAAGTATTAGCGATTTTCAGTACTTGTCCATGACATAAAAGACGATGAAAGGAAATTTTGGAAATAAATAATAAACCTGAAAAATTTTTTCTTATCAGGCGTATCTTTATGGAATTTACTCACAATTGGTGAGAAAATGATGAAATGTCATTTGTTAATTCCACAGTTTTTTATTTGTTTACAAATTTCGTTTCGACGTCAAATCGTCAAGGTTGCGTGGTGATGACGTCGAGATCCGGGTCGTAAACAAAAATAAAAAAAAACCGTAGGATAAACGTTTTTTCATTTTATCTCCGATTAAATCTGATAAAAATAAGAAGTCCATCAGCGAAATAACGATGATTAATATTGAATTATGCATTAACGTTGCCTCTTATCTCTGCTTTATCCAAATATGGTTCTGTATGTTTGTACATTTTGTTAATTCCCTTCTGTTTTAATTTATTATTTCACGACGTCTCTTGTTAGAATTTCTCCACGACGGATCCATAGGAAAAAAATTACCCCTTGTCCAATCACCAGGCGTGCCTAGTAAGTACGCCATTGTGCTATCGTCCACAAAATACCTGTTTAATCGATTGAATCAGCTGTTGAACTGAAACAGTTTCGCGTAGGAGTTAACGTGGTTATGAGATTTCTTTTTCTTTACACTTATCCACACAGTTGGGATTAACTCTTTCTCTGCTATCGAGTTGTTACGGAACTCGCTCATCGGCGGCTTAAGAATTCGTTGAGCTTTTGGTTTGCGTTGAGTCGTATGAATTTAAACGTAAACGCATCTTATGATTTTCCCTTTCCATTGGTTTCTCATCGCTATACAGTATTAACACGTAACCGCTAATAATAATAATAGGATTTTGTCTGCAATATTTAATCACTATTTTTTATGGTAACATCAGTGGTCGGGGTAGGGGGTTGGGGGAGTCTGAAATTGAGGTGGGTTCCACAGCCAGTGGAGCGCTCAAAAAATAAGATTTCCGATTGGGAGTAATCTTGATCGCTTCACTTCCCGTGTGTGTGCATGTGTGTACAGGGAGAGTTTCCGGTCCCCCACGGGCAGACTTTACGAATCGGGGATGTGGAGGAGAGCGGTCACGTGACCTGGCGGCTGACAAAGGAAGGAAAGCGTTTAGAAAGTCGATGAAAGTGTTGCAGATTTTGACTTTTTGGTCGTTTTGGATCCCGGACTGATGTGCATCGGGAAATGAAGAGCATTAGTAGAGAAATGAGCTGTTTTCAACCCCTCCGGAGTCTATTAGAGTTTTCCTACTTTTTCCTCTCTTACCTTCCCCCCCCCCCCCCCTCTTTCTCCCCTTGCCAACCGCCCCGCCCCCCCCCCCCCTTTTTTCCTTTTCCTTTTTCTCTTTTCCCCTCTCTCTCTTTTTCCCCC
>WURS02029953.1:0-11643 GCA_011762765.2 Rhinocypha anisoptera | reverse complement strand
AAAATCTTGGTGGCGACGAAGCGCATTTCACATATAAATAAATAAACAGATATAGTTGAGAACAGAGACACAAATAAGAAGGACACTCACAGAAAGTACCAAGAGTACTCTATTTTTCGCAGTCGAAGGCGGTCCGTCCGCCGAAACGTCCGAAATAATTCCTGTGAGTGTCCTTTTTATTTGTGTCCCTGTTCTCAACTATATGTTTATTTATTTATACGTATATATATATATATATATATACATATAAATTGTGTATATATATATGAGAAAATACGCCAGAGGCGGTAAATATTAGCTGACATAGGAATTGGAAAAAAGAGGATAGGAAACATATAAGAACGAACACATGGGAATATCATATCTCACGGAAAAAATATGACATTCCCGGTCATGTCAATTTTTTCCGTGAAATATACTATTCATATTTCTTTTAATATGTAAGACTTTTAAGTGTATGTGTTAAGTGATAGCCGCCCGCCACACAGCTGTTCCGCAGGAGCGTCATCTGCGGACAGGAAGTGATCCTAGGCGCGCCTAACTGACCCCCCCTCCCTCATCCCCTCATACTCCCCCCACCCACTCACCCAAGGAAGCTAAATGCTAGACATGTCGAGGAGATGGAATAAAAAACTGAAAATCCACAGCGAATGTTTTATTTCGACTAGTCATGCGTGAAAGTACGTTGATGATTTAGAAGGGGAAGTGATACTGTTTGGACCATGTGACGGCATTTGTAGTTGTTTTCATGCATGTTTGTAGCGAGAAGTGTAATATTGTCCCGCATGATGTGGATGGTGTTTCGCCATTTTGTTTTGCATGCGAGTGGCATCATTCTGTGCGTAATATACGTCTCATAACATTTATTTACATTTCAATTTGCATTATGCATGTGAATGAATGTTTGTTGATGGCTCACCCCCTGCCACACGCCCTTGAGGGTAATACGTAGAAGAATAAGTAGAAGTGTGTGCGTGTGTGTGTGTATATATATATATTTAAAATTACACCGTCTATTTATTTTTATTAAGTGATACGCATATTCGGACTTGATTCCACGGAAGATCCCGATTCGAATGCCGATAAATATACAGGTGTTTCTCCGTCTCGTGCTGTTCTGCCAAAGGGTTCGAAGAAGCCGCGTGCTTGGAGGACGTGGAATCAACTGCAACGCGCCGCCGCTCGAATCCATTGCATCACCACCACCACCCACATCCCGTTCGGAGGACGGGATGTCGTGTCGTGTCACGCCATCTCATGCCATGTGGAATACAATTCCCGACATGCTGACGGTATAATATATATGTACGTTCCGATCCCTATGACGGCTGAGGTCATTCGCGTGGACTAAAAGCAGGCCGCGAAATTAGAGGATACACGGGGTGGTGCACGAGTGTGAAGGCCATTTAGGTGACCTCGGAAGTCGGAGAAACAGAAATCCGGATGACATGATTACGGCTAAGAACACACGACGTGCGATGGTTGAGAAGTGATCAGGACTAACTTTCTCTGATGCCCGAAAAATAGAAGAAAGTGGTGAAATAATAAAATCAACCTTTTTTTTCTCTCTTCGTCGTTTCGTCCACTTCACCTACATCTACATAATACCCTGCAAGCCGCCACAAGGGGCACTTGGTTCGGATATACGCACGATTTTTTCCCACCTCTCTCTCTCTCTCTCCCTCTCCGTGTTTTAAAACTTTGTCCCCAACATTCAAAAATCCAAAGTTATTTAACACGCAAGAAACTACTCAAATGGTGAAACATTAGCGTGTGGCTTAAGCATCAGTAACAGGACATTATTCAAATCGTGAGGGAACAATATTGCAAACAATAGGTATATTTAAAGAGGCATGTAGGATATGGACTAAGTGTATACTCTACCTATACTAATTATACTCTTCCCGCTCTCTACCCGTATCTACTTTGTTATCTAATAGTGCAAGGGAAAAATGTCATTTTATATATCAATCCGTCCAAACTCTACTATCCTTGCAAAAAGTCGAGGATCCCGAGTTTGAGATGTTATATCTTGATTAAAAATTATAGTATAGTAATATTTTTGTTTATAGGGTGCTTCAACGGCTATGGTCATTTCGCACCTCTTCAATTCATTGGAAAACCCATCTGGACAAACACAACACTCATACCCTGGGCGGGATTCGAACCCGCGAACTTTGGGTTAGCCGGCGAGCACTCGGCCCACCAAGCTAACACGTATTATCACGCATGATTAACTCCCTTACCTCAGGTACCTAAGGAGATCAGTATTTACATACATTTACAAAAGTATAATGGGATAGAAGAGTATCCCAACAAAGTGAGTTGTCGCTTTGTTGGGATACTTTTGTTACACTTTTGCGCCCGAGGGATAATTTAACTTTGTAACTATTTCTATATGAGTCTCTGGTCTAGACTCTGAAAAGTGAAATTCGAATATGAAAGCGGTGGACTGTACCATCCTTTGTCAAGGCTCTTAAAACACGTTCTCCCCGGCGATGGTCACCAGTCGGCCGAAATATCGACGTAGGAGTCCTTAGATCACCCCTTATGTTAACTATTTCACCCCTTATGGACCTATTTTCCTCCTAACAAGGAGTCTCTGGTTCACCCGCTTTGTTAATATAAACACTATGTTATAGACAATTTAGTTCTACATTTGGTGGTAGGTTTTTTTTTTTTTTTAATTATGTAACAATATTTTTTATGGGTCACCGTTTGGAAAAAAAACACGGTTTTTGTAACTAAAAATCCGATAGCAGCACTTTGAGCGTTTATCGCTCAGACAATTTACACCGTATCAATATAGTATTTTAAAGCTTTTAAAATCAATCTATTGCATCTGTAAGCATGGATTTATAAATATAAAATTAATACCAGATTTTGTTAAATGTTTTAAACTCTGCTGTCTTTGTTAATTGTGGGTTGATAAAAAATGTACTTATGCCGTAGTCACCGGATGTAATGATTTATTACGAAAATGCAAAAGGAAATGATACCCTTATGTTACTTTCCTATTAAAATAACGATTTTATTCATTCAGTTTTCATTTCATGTTCCCCAAAAAAGCTTTTCCGAGCGTTGTTAAAGTGTAGGGAATAAAAGACGATATATGCGCAATGCTGCCCGAGTAACTGCCTGATTTTGCGTACGGGATCTTAACCAAGGTAGTAAGAGGCAATTTTTTGATATGATATAACATCTTCTTTAAAGCGACACGCCTCAAATTTACACAGTATATTTACCCTGTCATTCAACCTACGGTCAACTATAGTTATGTCCCCTCACCCAATTCTTCCTATAATTGTGACACTAGCACATTGATAACAACTGTCTTTCACAAACTCAGCGTTGCACTCGGTCTAATTCCAAATCTGGATCTCGTGATGGTCCCAGACACTAGCGCCATACTCTTCATGTGGCCTAAATAGTGTAAAATAACAGTGCTCTTCATAGTTCTCATTGCAGTTACCAGGTATCCTTCTTAGAAATACGAACATTTTTATTTGATATTCCGCGAATTCATCGAATATAACTTCTCCAGGAGAGGTCTTGAAGTGGTCGGGACGCCCAACTGTGCAACCGATTATGCGTTTGTTATATCAGTCTCCTTTATTGTGTATAAGTTTTAGGATGAGTTACTCTTCGTAACAAATTAATCGAACGGCATTGATATACTTTTAGCTCTAGATGCCACCTTCAGCAAAATATCCATGTGAAACAGGCGGTGGCGCATTTTCATTCACGCCGACCGGGTTAGCCTGTTGGGTAGCGCTTCTCGCCGGCTAACCCAAAGGTCGCGGGTTCGAATACCTCCCAGGGCATGTATGTTGTGTTTGTTGAAAAGGGTTTTTCCTGTAAGTTGAAGAGGTGTCAAAATTACCATAGCCGCCGAAGGATATAACAAAATAATAGCCCTATAAACAAAAAACTACTGCTACTACTTTTCATCACAAATCAGTTTCAGAAAATTCCGTTAATAAAACGTGTTTGCTATAGGCTGCGATTTAATAAAATGAACGAATTTCTTATACCCCAAGAATTTAAAAATCCATTAAACACATCCTATTTTTCTAAGAAAAAAACCATGTCCATGTCTTTGTTAAGGGAAATTGATGTTTTCGTTTTAATATGTGCGACAAAACGAAATACATGTAATAAGCGCAAAAAATACAAGCTTAAAATGAATATAAATCCATATGGCTTATAGCACAAACGGTAAACTCAATAAAAAAGCTTTAAAAAAAAATAAAAGGTGAATTAAATTCTGTCGTAACTCATGAGTTAAAAGAGCTAACAGAAACATAAAGATGATGTTGCCCCCTTATTATGAAGATATCTAAATATCCAATGAGATGTGATGACCTGGAGACCTTATTTTATTTGAACACTGTTTGAAGTTTTGAGGAAGGCCGAGAAACTGGAATGAATTTGATGGCCGTCAATTTGGGCATTCTCGAGTTACTATATAAACCTTCTTTTTTGCGTCTTTGTTCCTATGCAAACGCGTTTCCTTCCTCAGCCATTGCCAGTACACGGCACATCAATCCTACACAAAGTTACGATATATCACATTTTAATTTATTTATCAGATATTTTCCACTCATTCGCTTTCCCTAAACGGGGAGTGGCGAACTTAACGGCACGTGTGCCGGGAGGGGGTGGCACGTGGGGCGATTATTTTGGCGTGGCGTTAAGGCTCATTGGAGATTAGATTACAAGTTCGGAAATAAAAAATGAAAATTGATCTGACCGAGTTACAGATTTGACGATTAATGTTTATTGCGATAGTAATACTTCGTGATTCACTGAAATGTAATTCATTTTTCTCCAAATTGGTTATATGATAAAGATATTTTCTATGATATTAAATAACTTTCTTCTTAATGAATAAAAGATATGCACTTTTCCACAAAAATATGTAATGCGTACTACGCACGTTTCGGCTTGCTAGACCATCATCAGGTACAAGATTTATCTTGTACCTGATGATGGTAACAAATATTTTTGTGGAAAAGTGCATCTTTTATTCATTATGGATTCCTTTCACTATGTCCAGCCTGCAACTGTTAACCTGAACTTACTTCTTGTGGAGTTTTTTAACTTCATAACAAATAATGATGATGACGAAGGGTAGGTAATGTACCGGTTAAAGTCGGTTTTTGATGAGTCTGAGCTTAGGTTGGCCGCATAACATCTAACTATAATCCCTCTTCAAATCTGCGTATTTCCTACCCCCCCTATCATTCTGTCCAATATCCCTATTCCCTTCCTACCCCTACCCCGCTTTCCCGACATCCTACCCTCTATTACAACCTTCAACAACCCATTGTCTCTTAGAGTACCCCTTACACCTTCACCTTTCCTGTCTTTTTTTGGATCTCTCGCAGCAAACGCCTCTCCTCCCCCCCACCATTCTCAAAACTTCTTCATTCGTTTTCTTCTCTGTCCACTTCACCTTCTCCATCCGTCGCCAAACCCACATCTCAAAAGCCTCCAATTTATGCTCATCCTCCGTCCTCTTGGACCAGGTTTCGGATCCATATATTAGGGTTTTTACTAATCTTTTCTTCAAATATTTATTTAGGGATCCTCTCATTCACTCATTCCTTTCCGCAAAGGCCTCTTTTGCTAATGCAATTCTTCGTTTAATATCCATGAACAAATAATAGTTAATATATTTTTATAATTTAGTAAAGTATGATATTTTAAATATTATTACTTTTATGTAAAAACATCTTATGCCTCTTCACTCTTCCGTCGCCAAACCCACATCTCAACTGCCTCCAATCTATGATCATCATCCTTACTCGTGGACAAGGTTTCGGATCCATATATTATGGTTTTTACTAATATTTTCTTCAAATATTTATTTTGGGTCCCTCTCTCCAACTCTTTCCTTTTCGTAAAGCCCTCTTTTGCTAATGCAGTTCTTCCTCTAATATCCATGACACTACGTCCATTTTCCTCTATAATGCTTCCCAAATAATTGAACTTTTCTACTAGTTGTAATTTATTCCCTTCTAGCTTGATATTCAGTCTAGCTTTCCTACTTCTCGAAAATCTCATTACTTTCGTTTTCTTGATATTAATTTTCATGTGGAATATTTTTAAGATAATCGCGGACGTGAGGTCTGGGACACCGCCATTGCATAATAGTTTTTACTTTGCGAAAAAAATGTTATTATATGCTTAAAAAAATTTTTGTCCATGTTTAGTTGACTTCTAAGTTTTGCGGGTGTGCGCATGTGTGTGTAATCCCATTCATTGCTTGGTCCCTTCTGGTCCCCGAGCGTCTGAGAGGGCAGAAGTCATGGAACAAGGAAAAAACTCTCCAATACCAACCCCCACATCACGACGCCCCCGGTTTGGAGAGGGAGTTCTAATGCAGGAGCGTGGGCGTCATTCGACCCGGTTCGAGTACCAGGGCAGCCAATCGAGTCACGGAGACGGCTTCCCACTTCCCATTCCTGCGTTAACGTCACTCGGAGGAAAACGAACGCGGTCCAGATACGCAAGGTTTTCATTTTGACATAAACACCAGCAGTCAACAACCCTCGCAAAATACACATCAAGTTCGAACTCCTTGAGTGAAAGTTTCAACTCGAGGGTATCAATACATTTAAGGCATTAAGTGCCATTTGCACCATCTCCAGTTACACCGGTAGTCAGGGTTAGGGTTACGGCTAGACGCTAAAATGCGTTGCCCCCGTCTGGTTACTCCGTGGCCTCCAGCTAAAGCGCGCTTAACCGCAGCCGCTGGTTGAACCTCCGATTGTCGTCGTAACCGGAGCCTACGCGCGGAGAATCATGGGTGAACTAGAGCATTATAATCAAACAAAATGGAAGAAGAAAACTTTTGTCGACAAATTTTAGACGATTTTTCGGATTCCGACGAGGAACTGAAAATGACGGAATTGGTAGAGGCTAAACCGAAGAAGCGGAATATTAGACAACGGTCCACAACATTTCAAAATATTGTCCGAAGACGATTTTTTCATGAGATTTCTGATTATCACGTGACAATTCAGACAAATTTTTAATTAAGTTAATTAAAATGCGTTCCAAGCAATAACATTAGTGTATACGAGTAATTAAATACATTATTGTTCCTTTATTCCTTCAACCACGAGGTATTTTTCAACAAACACAAAGTAAATAATAACGCTACACGCCGCTGTGATTTTAATGCGATTACTTACAAAAAAATAGAGGTGAATATAATCATTTAATACGTCATTTTCAGAGACAGAATGTATGAAAACAACAATCGGGCATTCGAACACACAGGTAGCCATCTAGTCGCTTAGCCTTCGGTTACTTTTCATTGGAGCAACGCTTGTTATTGCTAGCCGCCAGCTATACCCCATAGCTGGAGGTTAGGTAGCTGGAGATGGTGCAACCAGCCCTAAGGCATTCGTTACCTGTTGGAATGCTCCCATTTGCTCAGATTTAGCGCTAATCTAAGATAGTATGTCTCATCACTAACTTGAAACCCACCGCTTCGCTCTTTAACTTCCTCCTGCTTTCACCCCTGTTTTGTGGAGAGCTTCAAAATCTCTTCTTCACTTTCTGTTTCCGTATAATCTACCAGGGACGCCCCTCGATACAATTTCTTAAGTTTCCTTAAAGTGACTGAAGACGGTCTCGTTTTCACCTATGTAACAATCTCCGCCCGCGTAGTTTGAGCTCTCTTACTGATGAGAGTTACTTTCACCATGATCTTTGATTGTCAATTTCAACTCACTTCCGATTCCTTCTTCTCTTAACATTTCACTTAAGTCAACAATTGGGAACTTTCAATGCTATAATTTACTGCAGGGTATTCGTGTACCATATCATGCATTTTTAGCTATCTTCAAGCACTGGAAAAGAGCATCATCAGGTGATGGTGCTGCTTTATGAAACCGTAGTCGTGAGAAAAAATATAAGTGGAAATTGCCAAGGTTCTTATTTTCCTAGTTCTCCATCTACGAAGGATTTCTCCAAAGTTACGCCTGATACTGTTTATTGTAGGGTCCTAAATGCTTCTATCTCTCCGTGTTCTGATTAAATTAAGCTCAGTTCACCGGTATCTCTAATTTTTATTCCCATTTCATATCCGCTTACGGGGGGATATGCAGCTAAAATCCAGCATTATAGTGTACACCAATTGAGAAAATTATTGCAATACATTACAGTGTAATCGTAAACGCCTCTGTAAGGGCCATTCTATACGGACGATTCAATCCCTGCGTCCGTGCTGCTGACTCATGCCAGTTAATTTGACAGCATACTGGACGTTGAATGCGCGGCGTTTCAGGGCCGTGAAAACGCCATGAAAGCGCCAATCAAGATAAACGGAAGGGCAGAATTATTCAGTCAGTTAAAAAATAGACCCTGTGCGGATAAGGGTGTGCTTGAGTGATTCAACTTCTGCAAGAGTTTTGTGAAAATTCTAAAAGAAAAAAATATAAACGCTGTGGGAGTCATCCAGTCTTAGAAAACCGTCTTCAACAGGGCATCTTCATGTTTTGCTTGAGAGTGTCTGCATATTTCGGCAGTCCGTCGACTGCAGATCATAAATAGCTGGCCGCTGTTCAACCTCATGTATAAACTTTTCCGTGTCAAACATCACGACACGGAAAACACGGATAGTTTTGTCACTACACAACGTTTCTCTGCGTCCTGCACAACCAAACTAGTGAAACTGCTGGTTGGAACTGTCGAAAAAACGCACCGGATATCTCGATCAGTTCTTCCAGCATCAGCGTTGACAACGCGTCCAGGTGCCTTGAAAGCCCGGCCAACTAGCGCTTAAAACGCTGGTATAGATGGGATCATGTGTTGCATGTTGACCTGTTCAACTGGCGTTAACGTGACGTCGGTACTATCGTGACGTGACACACAGCTTTCAGCGTCCGTATAGAATAACATGGTTGATGATTTAATTTCCGTAAATTAAGTGTCAATAGAAGACAAGGTGTCTTGAAGCAATAATGTTCTACTTCTACTTCTAAGCATTGATAACAACAGAAATAAAACTTTGCGTTCCACACGAAATATAAATTTATGACTCAACTAGTTTCACTACACTGTAGCATCTTCAGGAGTGGTGAGTGATCTTCAGGATATTGAACATATTCTATTATTTCACATTATAAAATGCCATTTGGCAGTCCACGATTGCTGCACATAGTGGCTTGCTCATGTGAAAAATTTTTTTTTCTATCATTATTATTATGCTGAGAATGACGTTCCTCGTTCCTCTGTTCTTTCTAAATGAGAAAGTTTTTTTTCCAAAAGGTCTTTTACCTTCAGTTTTTCTTTCCGTCCTGAAATTAATTATTCCCGTTAGTATTTTTATGCACTTGACATCAAACTCAACGCTCGTTGTTCTTCGAATTTCTGCGAGCAAATTTATTAGGAATCGCCATAATTTTTATCTTATCCAAGTCCCAAGATAGATTACTCACTTCTGTGACGATATTTGAGTATTCCAATTAGGATACTCGTAGGCATAGCTCTGAGGGTCTTGAAAATGTATACTCTGATTTCTTATACCTAGTAGTCTTGTTTGCTCAAGGCCATTCACTACTGTGTGGAATCCGAGACTTGATGCACGGGCACTTTGTTCATCCGCGGCCGCCCACTTCTCTCTCGTCTCTCTTTCAACGAAACGACGAGTCGGTACAATTCCCAGATGTATATCCTTTCCATCTCTTTCCCATCTCTTCCCTCTCCATGATCACATTCTCATTCGCATCCCTGAGGTTACCGCACTTAGATCTCCTTCTTTCGAAATGCAGCTTGGCTTTTACGCTGCCTCGGTGTTCCCCTGTTCATGTTTTCGTCTGTTACTTAGCAAATGTTTCATTTCTTGCATCATCCACACTTGTTTGCTCTTTTTTGACTCCAGTATGACAGTTTCTCAATTTATTGTACAAAATCTATCATATTCATTTCTTGGGTTCTTGTGTTTTCTGTTTTCCTCCGTGACATCTCTTCACAATTCTGTTAACCACTGCTTTCTGGAAGAAGTCTCTTACTCTCGGGTTGTTGCCTCACTACTTCCGTGATTTATTTTTTCAGTTCTTTCAATCTTTATTCGGTGATGGTCTCTTTTCTGACCTCCACTATTTACAGTCGGTCGCATAGTCACTCTCATCTTTCTCGGATATTATTATTTCGTATTAAGATTTTCGTATTCCACCGAATCTCAGGTTTTTACATTTTTTATATTCTTTATGTCTTAGGCGATTCTCCATGACCAGGAGATTGAGGTCACGATTTGCATCCGCGCCGTCTTAACTCTTGCACTGCTTTTCTTGGTTTTCATAATTTTGTCTGGCGAGAAAAAAGTCGAAATTTTATCTAGTCCTTTTCCCCCGGCATCTTCCATGCGTATCTCCTGTGTCTGTGTCGCTCGAAGATTGCATTCGCGAACGCCAATTTCATCCTGTTGCAGAACCCTACTAGTATTTCTCCTTTCTTTCTTTGCTTCCCGAATTCGAACTTCCCCATGCTTTTTCCCCTCCTCTGTCCATCTCCATAAAACACTGCGTTCCAATCGCCCATTGTGATCAGTTTCTCTTTTTCCATTCACTGCGATGATGTCGCCATCCGCGCAGTGGAGTCTCACATCTACACTTACCTCTTCTATTCCTTCTTCTGTACGGCTGAGTGTTGACGAGCCTGTGGCGATGCAATCCTGTGTGTTTATACACCTTAATTTACAGAATTACAAGTATTCCCATTTATAATTTTGCATGATCTCTCGCGATACTTCGATTAACAAAGCTCGCATCGCCTCATGCATTGTCGATTATCTGAATAACCTTGATTTGTCGTCAGGAACCTGCTTCAATTGCAATTGCGTAAATGAAATCAATATGAAGGGTTTTAGAAAAATACCGTGCAATTCCACATAAAAATTTTAATGTGGAATTGCATGGTGTTTTTCTGAAACCTTTCATGATGAAAGAATTCCACTAAGTAACGCCTGAAACCATATATTATATGAAATCAATACTTAAAATGTTTTGTTTACGTGTTTATTTTATGCATGCCACTCGACATCGCATAGCCACTCGTATCCTCTTTTCCGTATAATCGGCACCGAATTTGATTCTCTTCCTCCACTATTTTTTCATTCTTATTATGTTAAGAAAAGACTCGCATTTTGGGGTCTATTCGCCGTAGTGGATTTGGCGAACGATGGAGAAGATTAGGTGGACGGATAGGAAAGCCGAGAGAAGTTCCAGGAATGGCATACAAGGGGAGGAGATGCGAATGCTGCATTAAATCCAAGGAAGACAGGAAAGGCGAAGATGGAAGGGGTACTCATACGCAATGGGTCGTTGAAGGTTGTGATAGAGGGTAGAATGTTGGGCAAGCGAGGTAGGGGTTGGAAGAGAATAGGAATGTTGGATAGAATGATATAGGGTGGAAAGTATGCTGATTTGAAGAGGAATAGTAAGTTAAGATGTAGAGGGGAAAATTCAACCTGAAGCTCATCAAAAACCTACCTTAACACTTCATAGGTTACACTTCAATCGGGTCCACTTCTTGACTCACCCGTCACTCACTCTCGACGGGTTGTCTCATATCCCCCAGGTGTGGCGGGGGTGGCGACGCACCCCACCATTCCCGAGGTCTCTTTCT
>WURS02029932.1:0-11643 GCA_011762765.2 Rhinocypha anisoptera | reverse complement strand
AGCTTGTGTACCACACGAAGCCACAGCAGTGTTTCCCCGAGATTCGGGTGTTCACCCTGAGAGGCACCCCACACCCCAACGGTGAACATCCGCACTCCTTGTTTCTTGGTTGATTAACGCGGATTCTGTGTTGGTGAATTTGAATCTGAGAACATGTATTGAATTTAATTGAATGTCAAAAAAGCTACATATAAGGGGATAAGGATTGGATGAAGTATAACTGAAAAGAATGAGACGTAAATGTTTTTTTTATGAAATGATTTTTTCTCTCTCTCTCTCTCTGTTCAGATATTTAAAAAATATATATATGGGGCTTGTCATGTTGAGTACCATTTTTGGTAAATTTCATGTCACATTGATAGAGAGTCCATAGTTCCTGGAAATAATGATAAATATGAATGGTGTTCCTTTCATTCAGAGCGCGTGGGACCCGTATTCGGGAGAAGGATTCCTCCTATAGCCACCTACGGCCCCGGAAGAGGAGAGGAGTATCGAGAGGAGTGTATGGGAGATGATGGAGGTGGGTCTAGCAAGTGGATGGTCCGCCTCTCACGACTTCCCTCGGTCCCGTATGTCTCGCCTCCGTGGAGCGGGCACTTAGGCGGGAGGACATCGAGAAAGAAAGATGGGGTCAAACGGCCAAAATCGAAACCGCCGATGCCACCACGCCCTCCTCCGGACAAACAATATATAAAAGCGTTCCTCCCAGGGATGGCGCAAGTGCTCGCGGTGGTGTCCGAATAGTTCGAGGGACGAAACATCCCTCGAAAATGCTCCGAATCGGTGAAATGTTCCCCGCAGAGGTGGGGAGAGGGAGGTGGGAGAGGAAGATAGACGGATAGAGATAGAACGAGGGATGGGAATGGTAGGTGAGAGTTTTTAAGAAGGGGTGGCCAATGTTTTGTGAACAGTCATATATAAGGTACGATCTACAGTTATCAATTATGATTCCATGAAGAAGAGGAGGTTCGAGAGGCACCCTCATATTCAGATTATTCACCACCATCATTATTCTGCTTCTCTATTATTTCATCTTCAGTCATTACACTGCACACAGTAATATCTTTATCTACTACAACATAATCATCAAATGTGCAGCAAGTGTTCAGTAGGCTTGACACAACCTTGAAGCTCTCAGTCTCCATCTCAACATCCATGGATTCTTCGACCAAAACTTTTGTTGCATTTTTATTGAATCCTGCATGCTTAAAACATCTAAGAGTATGTATTACTTCAAGCATAATTTTATCCCACAAAGCTACTATGTAACCCAGGAATTTCTTCTAGTATATTTCACTTTAGCTTTTTTCTGCAACCACTAATTTCCACATTAATGAATTGATGAAGCATTGATTGAAAGTTGTGATTTAGCACATGAATGATGCCTTGATCCAATGGTTATAACACACTTATGCAATTGGGAGGAAAGAACACCAGTTCGTTCATCATTTTAAAGTTTGGGAAAGCTGGAGAGTGATACACAAACAACATGACCTTTGTATTCTTCCTCCGATTCTGACATCAAAAGCCTGAAGTCTCTTCAGAAAAAGTTAGATCATCCATGCTTTGGTGTTGGACTCTTAAGAGCATGGAATACTGGGCTGACCTCAGAATGATCAGGGGTGCGCTGACTTTCCGATGGCTAATGGTTTCATTTTGTCAGTTCCATCCATATTTTTGCAGAGAACTGTCATTCTTTCCTCACTACATTTACTACCTTCACCTTTCACAGCCAAAGTTATTTCCAGCAGTGTAAAAGAGTGCTGTTTTATCAACATTGTACATATATATCCCAAATGGTGTGAATCAACACATGGAGTTCAAAGTGAATACTTTAACAATTAAAGTAAATGACTACATATAAAATATCAATATTTTCCTTCATAAATAAAATACCTTTGCCTGGTATCTTTCCATGATCAAATTTAGGATTGGAACCCAATCTTCCACTGCTTTACAGCTGTCATTCTCTGATTTTCCACTGATGTGATGAAGTGAAATCCCTCTTCTTCCTTTAAATATGTTTAACCTGCCATCAGTGCTTTCAAAATTCTCTATTTTCATTCTAAGGGCAAACTTTTTCTTTGAGCATGGGACAGCATTCGGATTGGAACTCCAACAGAAAATTGCTGTGAAAACCAGTCAAATAATACTGATTCCAATTTGGTATTATTTGCCAGTCACAGTTTCTTTTCACTTCCTGCCACATATTCTAATACATAAGCAGTCCTAATTTTTTTCTTCATTCTTCAGAATGGTTAACAAAGTTGATGACAACAAGCCATATTGGTGTCTGATTTCAGTTTTATTAGCGCCCTTTCTTCCACAAGCCTCAATGATTGTGAGTTTCTTTTCTAAATTTCTTTAAAATCTTGCCTTTCATTTCTTCTCCATCCTAACTGTAGCATTTGCAAAAAGCCTCTGAAAAACCTGGTGAAACAATACTGAAACAACTCGAGCCATTAATAATAGACTGGAGCATTGTTTCCAAGACAAGTTGTTGAGTCATTCCCGAGGAAAGCCAGTGGCATAACTGCTCACCATGAAGTCTTGCACAAAACCTTCCTTACAATGTAGATTCAGGAGTATGACGATGCAACGTGTTTTAATCCTGCGAGTTATGCAACCAGGATGGACAACCCGCCAAAATTGACTCATTATAATAATAGTGCAGATATGTCCACTCATTGTAACCAGCCATCACTAAATGATCTCTACTTGTAAATCCATATTATCTACTACATACACACATTAATATTACGTTATTACAATGAAACAAAGTTCTTAAGTTCCCTTGACTATGTTTATTTTGTTCTAATTTCTGATGTGCCCACTAATGAAGGTACAAACGAAAATGACATAGTCATAACTGCTGATTTCAGACCAACAGTTGTGAGGGTTGTAGCATTATCAAGTTGGGCAGCATTATTTACTGTGCTGCCAAATACATGTAAGCTGATGCAGGTTAGAAGTTGAACTTTCATGTGTTGAATTGATCATATGGCAACAATTGACTAATATAGATTGTGGAAGTTCACCAGCCTCTGCAAAACCCAGGCTATATGAAGCATCAACTGCTTATGGGATGGTCCTTTACCGGCCAATTTTAGTGCATCATGCCATAGGTGCTGTTATTTATTTTTTAACAAATAATTTAATGTATGTATTCATTCTGTGCCATTACATGGCTCAGTAATTTTCAGTAGAATGCTTTTTTATTTTGCATTCTAAGAAATTTATGCGAATGAAATCTAAACTATTTGTTGTTTACTGTAGAGACATTTTTTTTACTAGTTCATTAAAGTTGTTAGATTACTTTGAACATGATCTGTTGTTGACAGTAATATGTTAAATTGTATTCCTTAGGTTTTTTCAGAGCTGGCAGAACCTCAAGGACAACAATCCTTATGTAAATAAAGTGCTTGACTGGAAGATAAAATACGATGAAAGTGAACATCCAGTGATTCGTGCATCCCGCCTACTAACTGACAAAGTCTCGGATATCATGGGAGGTCTTTTCCAGAAAACAGAACTGTCAGAGACACTCACAGAAATATGTAAAGCTGACCCTAGTTTTGACAAAGCACAGTTTGTGAAGATGTGTGAAACAGACATAATTCCTAACATTCTTGAAGCAATGGTGCGTGGTGAACTGGGAATCCTCAAGGACTGGTGTCATGAAGCTCCTTATAGAGTGCTAGAAACACCAATCAAAGCTGCTCAGTCACAAGGTCTTGTTTTTGATTCTAAAGTTTTGGATGTAGATAGTGTAGATCTTGTTATGGGAAAAATGATGGAGCAAGGCCCTGTTTTAATCATCAGTTTTGTATCGCAGCAAATTATGTGTATCAGGGACAAAGTAGGCAAAATAGTTGAAGGAGATCCAGAGAAAGTACTTAGAGTAAATTATGTTTGGGTGTTGTGTAGGGACCAGTCTGAGATCAATCCCAGGGCTGCATGGCGGCTAATGGACTTATCAGCCAACAGTACAGAGCAGCTTCTGTGAATATTTCTCTTTGGAGTTAATTTGTTGCCAGGGAAACTGTACAATAAGGTTTGTAAATTATTTGTAGAAATTGTTATGGCCACCAGTTTGCTGAATGTTGTCTAGCCCTGAGTCTGAGGAATCTACACTCTTTCCCTGCAAATGTGTGATCTCATCTTGTTAATTTCTTGTAAAAATATATGTGCAAGTTGTTTTAAAAACAGCAGTTAATAATCAGTTTGGAGGAAACAGAATTTCTGCTTTAAAGGTTTTTCACCCAACATGTGTACAAATATTTATATTCGCTTCATGATATATTCATCTAATTACTGATTAATTGAAGTGAGAAATTGTTAAAATTTAAATTTTATGGAAAAATTATCCCATCCATCCTCATCCTAATTAGAATGGAAACACATTTGTCTGTGAATTCAGTAGCTTGTTTTAAAGCTGTTGAAAATGGTTAAATAAAATTAACAATTGATACAAATTAATTATAATTATTTGCCCAGGAATCTGTCTATGAATAGAAAGAGCTGGTACTTTCCTGGCAGATAAGCAGGATGAAGTCTTCTGTAGATCTCCATCAGGAAAGAGGCTTCATTTATGTCAACATTTTAAGGATCTCTAAGGAATGAGACAAAAATATTACAATTTGAAAACATTTATTTTGTGGAAATTGCAGTTTTTTTAATTTTTGCCTCATTCCTTGGATGAATTCCACAGTATTGGGCCTGAGAGTCTATTATGTTTCAAGATTCAACTTGTTCCTTGTCATCAGGCCTGGTGATGATGAGTAATCTTGAAATGTTAGCAGTCACGAAGCTCCTCACACAGTGAAAATCCTGAGAAGGCTTCAACCAGTTTGTGCAAAGATCTTGCAAGATTTTCCTTATGAAATATCCCATCTGGATATCATCTGGCATCTAGTAAAATATGGTGATAACAATCCACATTTGAATCCCTTAGCAGAAGTAATTTATGACTATTCTAGTTAGCAAACATTTCCACACAGATTGAAAATAACAAAGGCTTTTCCAATGAAGTCATTATGCATGTCAGGACAGACATAAGACATCTTAGGTATTACAATGTTCACCCATTGTACATACAGACAATTACATCAACTTATATGTAAACAACCTTATTGAGGTGAATATCATAGATAGATGGTGGAAGACCGAATGGCACTTAGACCTATTGATCCTTTGTATCATCCACCGTTTAGCCACTACCCATAGAGCCCAGTGGCCTTACTGATGGCCAGTGTCCCTAATGGGGTGTGCCTGACTTCCTCAGGGTCCATAAATGGTGCCCCAAGGAAGTAGGTGAGTATTATAATTGCTATTTTTTAGATTACTAAAATCCACTAGTATAATTGAACATGTTGTTGGCCCTGCAGTTGCACTAAAAATAGCAGCCCATCACTTCCTCCTACACACAGGTCATCATCCTCTCTGATGTCGTCCACGTTATCCTGGCGGTGGTGAGATCCAGTGGTGAGAAGGGGAGAGGAAGATGGGGGGGGGGGGGTTGTGGTCACTTGAGGGAGTTGAAGGAGATTGATAAGAGAGGGGAGAGTCTGCTCATTGACCAAAAGGGCTTTTTTGCGGGTATGCTGGATAATTTCAAGTGCTTCACGGGCATATAATCTTAAATCTCTACCTTCAAAGTGAAGAATTTCCAGGGAGAATTTGCTACTATGGCTGCTTTCTAAGAGGTGTCTCGCTAACAGAGAATGATCTTTGCCTGCTTTGAAGCACTTCTGATGTTCTTTGGTTCTCGTGTCTAGGCTGCCGCCTGTTCTTCCAATGTATTGAGCTGGGCAGTCGTTGCACTTCAAGGAATATTTGCCACTTCTTTGTAGATCGGGTATAGGGTCTTTGGCATTGATCAAGCGGTTGCAGAGCATGGAGGGGAATGAGAAGGCTATTCAGTATTTATCTTTTGGTATTTATTTGGCCACTGTGTAAGATATTTTTCCCTTCCCTGGTGGTGGTTTCCCTTCACTGTGAAGGGGAACCACCATTTTTTTGGTCTCTCAAGGGGCTCTAGGGTGAAAATTTCGGAGATAGCTTGTTTTAAAAGAGCTTTGTGGAGGATATTGTCAACCAGCTTGGTTGGGTTGGATTGCCATATATAAGTAATGGATACATAGAAGATTTTATTTGCTAAGTAATATAAAGCTTAATCAGATTAGCTCATCATAAGATTTCATGAAATAAGGCTTTTTGAATTATTTTGAACAGAATAAGTTATTCAAAACTAGTTGAATATTTACAATAAATTTGACTTAATAAATGTTATTGCTCAAAGAACAAAATAAATAAGTTCAAAGTAGTGTCATAAGTTGTAGTGCAATGAATATCAGACCAAATAAGCTGTATTATATTTAAGGAGAAGAAAATTTTTTCTACAAAGGAATTCAATTTTCCTTTAAGTTGACTCCATAACTTTTGAGGAAAAACAGCCAAGAAATTCAATCCGTGAATATGGATATATCAAATGAATTAACTAGGATATATCAAAGAAAAATGAATGTCAAAGAAATATTTCCATGGAATAGCATTGCACAGGCCTTTCAATTTATAAAACATGGAATAAAATAAAAAATAATATGGAAGTATACATAGAAAAACAAATTATGTTTTCAAAATTTTCAATTCCTGGTTACTGTCCAAAATTATGATTACCTGTAACTATAACTGGTTTGATTCCCTACCTGAACAACTAGAACACATCCTAATCATTCCCTAATGTCCAACTGAGGATTAAGAAGACAAGAAGAATCTGTCAAACCACCATGCTCAATGACTCCGAAAATAATAAAAGTTAAAAATCAGAAGAAAGATCAAGAAGACACTTCATAATGCCAGAAAGAGTAATGACTGAAAATTCGAATCCTACAAAGAAAAAGACTTACACATTATGAAACAATACCAACTGATAGGTACATCAGTTATGAGTCTTACTGTAGCTCCAGCAATCTTGAGGAAGAGTATGAATTTGAAAGAGAATGATAGCAGTGTAGGTATAAATTATTGTTACATCTATGTTGATTCAAGTAAGATATTCTTCAGTGTTCTTATAAATGACAGAATATGAGAAGATAATGAAAAAATGAGTATATAGTAAATATATGGTTATTAAGAAAAATTTTAGGGAGTAATGCAATGTGGTTTTGCCGGGAAGATAGGATAATATAAGATATGATAAGAGTAATCTAGGTCGGGAAGCAATGAATAATAAACTATATTTATACCATCATGGAATCTCACCCTTTATTCTGCAGGTTGGTCATTACAAATTGCTTTAGGTCTCAGGACCCTGCATTGGGATTTTATCTTGTGTGCTATACTGACAATTACTTACGTAGAAACAAACCGTGCATGCAGGTACTGCCAGGATACGATGACCTGAGTATCCAGGTAATGCCGGAGTGTGAGAGGGGGTACGACCTGAGTAACCAGGTACTACCGGAGGGTATGACAATCTGAATGAGCGGGTATCCAGGAACTGGCGGCTCCCTAGGAAAAGGTGGTCTTTCAGTTTCTGGAGCCACTTATATAGTGAGATCCTTGAGAGGTCACCAGATAACCATGGAGATGGTAGGAGATCACCTCTTGAGTTTCGATAGGGGTGGCACCGAAAACTGTCTTTCCTTATCAGTAAAGATAGGGCAGGTCGGAGGTCTCTCAAGTGGTTACGTGTATCATCTTAAGGATGATGCCTGGCTGGTGGCTGCTGACTCTGCAATTGTTTCAAATGTGTGAGGCTGCTTGAGGAGCCACACCACAGTCTGTGAGACCTAGTGTCAGTGTTAGCATTATAAAAATGGTTGTTTTTGGTTATGGGATCAAGGGTGGGAGTGGAGACCACACCAGCCTGCCCTGCAAAATCTCTGCGGTTCCTACCTCATCCTGACCACGAAGAATTGTGTCCGGGGACCGGGCGACCCTCTTAGGCAACGGAGGTGATGAATGAGGTGTAGTGGTGGATGGGTGTGAAAGCCCCCCCATGGCGATAACTTTCACGCCGGAATATCGGGAACAGAAAGGGGAAGTGTAAGGACCTCCATGACCTCCCCTGCAAAAGCCTCAGGCCCTCTTACCCCATACTTACCATGAAGAACTGTAGTGAGCAATGGATAGAACCCTGGGGAAATGGAGGTGGAGAGGTAGCGGTGAAAAGGGGCAGTAGTGGGTGTGCAAAAGCAACCCACAGCAGCCACTCTTCAAATGCTGTCGAGGTAGTTCGACTGACATAGAGTACCAGGGGTGACAGGAGTCTCTCGGACCCATCGGATTGAGGTCGGCCTCATGGGGCTTGATGGTCCCTGGCTAGATGGTGGGTGTCCTCTATGGGCCCTGTGTCCCACCTTAGGAAGGAGTGGCATCCCTGCTGAGGTGCCCTCCCACCGTATTGCGATAAGTGAAAGCTTGCGCCAGAATGGGGGGGTGGGGGGGGGGCAAATAGGCAAGTGCTGAGAGAGTGTAACAATTGTCTGTGGTTATGGGTCAACTGAAAATAGTACTGGTGACTATTATATTAATCATGATGTGGCCTTAGAAACCACCCCACTCAATTACCAATATTTCAACATGAGTTTGTGAATCCCTACAGTTCTTCACTAGTGTTAACTCATTATATTCCAAGTGTGGGAAAATGTACCACCAATGGACCAATTGATAAGACATTAATTGTTGTGTATTCTAATACTTTAAAAAAATCTTAAAGAATATTAATTGAAAAATAATTCTATTCTTCTACTATGAAAAATAAGCTAATGATTATAAATTTTACAATGTTTATAGTATAGTTTTGATTAAAAATTTTATTATTTATTTACATAAATACAAAACCTTCCCATCACTGATAATGAAAAGAAAGCACTTTATAGAGAGGCTGAGTGGAATAATTATAATTTACTTGGGTCCCAACATTTGTTCTGGTTTCACCCAATTATTAAATTCTTCCTCTGTTAAATATTTCAATTTGAGTGCAGCCTGCTTTAATGTGGTACCTTCTTTGTGGGCAGTCTTTGCAATTTTGGCAGCCTATAAGATAAAATAAATAGTTTATTTGTACACATATGTAAAAAAATACTGTACAAGTATAATGTCAATGCAGTTCAAACAGCCACCTATGCACAAAAGTAGATAGGACTACATATTAACTACGAGTATATTACATCCACCTACCTTATCATAGCCAATGTGGGGGTTTAATGCTGTGACAAGCATTAGAGATTCATGTAGAAGTTTATCAATACGTTCCTTGTTGGCAACAATACCAACAACACAATTATTGGCAAAAGCACTGCAACTATCACCAATCAGTCTAATAGATCTGAAAATATAATGAGCTCTCAGATTTGGTTTTATATGGTTTTTTGGCAATTTTATCATCATAAAGTGAGGAAAGTAGAAATTCAACGTATAATTTCCTCAGTCATACAAAATAAAAAACATCATTGGATAACCAACCTAAGTACATTTGCAACCATCATTGGCTTGAAGACATTGAGTTCGAAATGTCCATTGCTCCCTCCAATGGTACAGGCTACGTGGTTGCCCATCACCTGTGCTGCAGCCATTGTTATTGCTTCACACTGAGTAGGGTTCACTTTGCCTAAGAAAAAGTGTGAAAACTTCTTAGTTAAGATATATGCCTGCTTGTCTGACAAAAATGAAATCATTTTAACAAATTAGAATTAATAAATGTGGCTTTCATGTTTGGTTGACACATCTTCCAGGATGTTATGTTTACCAGTAGATAAAATCAAAATTTTTACGGGATTGACACACTATACACACCCTTCAGTACTGCATCAATTTTCATATTAATATAGTATAGTGAAGCTATCATAATTGATTTTCCATTACATTTGCAGCCATTCAGTGATTATTTTGCATGACTTACAACAAACAACAACGATTAATCAAAACTGACACGGGAGTTAGTTTAAGAACAGGTGTTCTTTCACGTATGAACACATGACTGTTTTTTCCTGGGCAGACTAATCAGGAGTTGAAACCTCTAAATGGGTGAATTTGGATAAGTTCCACTTGAGTGACTCTTGCATGGCCACAATATTGAACAAACCTTATCTTTCAGGATAACGTATAACTTAAATTTAATATGATCAAAATAAGGGGTGCAGTAATCCATCACATGTTTAATTTTCTTTTTTCTCCACAATACTATATGAACTTAAATAATGCAATAAATATGATAAGAATATTATACATTGGAATAAAACATTGAGAAATTACATATGCAGATATCAATGAAATATTTTTAATGTACTTAAAATGGAATGATTGCTTTGTAAAATATTCTCTAGTACAAACTATTTATAGACTATAAAAATAACATAATGGTAGAAATTTTAACTGCGGTCTTAGTAGGAGTCAGCATTTTGGCTCATGGCACTTTTTGGTGAAGTAAAATCTAATGAATTGTTCTGTAGCCCTAAAAAGGTAAGCAACACATTTTGTGAAAAACCATCCACAAAAAAATTCATTGGCTTATATATGAAAAAATATCATTTCTCATCGCAATTGCTCTGAGCAGCAGGGATGGGATACAAGAAGCTTCATTGTGTGACTCACCTGGCATGATGCTACTTCCAGGCTCATTTTCAGGCAAGCTGAGTTCCCCAAGTCCACATCTTGGTCCAGAGCCCAGAAAACGAATGTCATTTGCAATTTTCATCAAACTGCATGCAATGACATTCAGAGACCCTGAAACCTCCACCATTGCATCATGGCAAGCAAGAGCTTCAAATTTGTTAGGAGCAGTTGAAAATGGCAGTCCTGAGGAAGATAACCAACAAATTTCATTGAAAAATACCAGGAAGGCGTAAAAAGTCGATGGAAAGCAAGCAATGTGATGTTGAAGACATTAACGTGAGGGTATATTGTTGGGTGTTCAAGGAAAGATTAGTCCAGTCTCTAGTTATAAGAATGCACATTCATATCAACTTATGAAATAAATGAATTATACAGCTGGTGGACAAATGCTTAAATGTGATAAAGGGTCACTGTTGCACCCTCTGGTGGAAACAAAACCTGTTCAAAAAGTTCCCGGACTGATTTTTGAAGAGTCAATTTAAGGAACATATGAGGGTGGTCCGATAAGTACTTAGCCTCACCGCCCGATGGTTCCACTATCGCAAGAGAATTTTACTATCGTGTAGCACATTATTGTAGACGGCTATTGTTGATATTTCAGCCGGATCGGACTCGTAGTTTTTTTTTGACCGAGTGTGGAAGCTGGCATGTCCAAGGATTTTAGAAAAATGGAAAAAGAGCAATATCGTTCGGTGATTCGATTCTTGTTTTTGGAAGGGAAATAGCGAAGCGAAATCAAAGAGCGCTTGGATGCTGTGTACGGTGACTCTTCACCTTCGATAGCTACCGTCAAAAATTGTTTAACGAGTTTCAACGTGGTCGCACGTCGGTTTTCGACGAGCTACGCCCAGGTGCCCCGAAAACGGCTACCACGGAGGATAACATGACAAAAATCCACGATCTCGTATTGGCAGACCGCCGTTTGAAGGTGCGCGAGACAGCTGAGACAGTAGGCATCTCAAAAGACCGCGTGGGTCATATCCTGCATGAAATTTTGGGCATGAGAAAGCTGTCGGCAAGATG
>WURS02029922.1:0-11644 GCA_011762765.2 Rhinocypha anisoptera | reverse complement strand
GCGACTCCCAGTTTAAGTGTACACAGCGGCCAAGCTTGAGGAAAAATAATTTCTTCTCACCGAGGTCATTCGTTTGTTCCACATTCCCCCCCCCCTCCCCCCCGCTGTATGGGTGAGCTACGTCAGCGTCGCCGTTGTCCAAACCTCGAATACTGCAACTGCAGTCATTTGGAGTAAATTGTCTGGAGTTAAAGCGCATAGTGCCCGGTAAATTCCTGAGAGAAGAACGTGTAGTTCCTGAAGTTCGAGTAAGGCTACTTACTTTATGTTTTCAAAGGCCGAGAAATTAATTACCTTGAAAACTGTGGCTTTTTCAGCTTATTAACGTTTAGAATAAAATAATCTCATACTTGTTGTGCGCTCGGTAATTGAACTAAGTTGAAGTTTTTGATGATCAGTTTACCCTCCTAATTGCGTAAAATTCAACCGTGTGAAGCCGAGAATATAGATTTCCACTACAATCGTCATAAATACGCATTAGTCTAAACCGGAAAAGTAAATTCACTTTTTGTAATAGGTAGATTTTCCTCATTCCTTTTTGTAAAAGTGAAATAGAAGTGTTTTTTTTGTGTGAGGACATGGTTTTTCTGACCTATATAATTATGTCATTATTTTAATTATTCCGTTATGTATAACATCTCATTTCTTGGAATGAAACATTACATAATACCTTAGATAAGGCTTCGTAACAGTATTTTCATGAGTTGGTTACTACCTAATTGTGATATTAATATAAATTTTCTTAAGTTCTTGTTGGAAATTTTTTTATAAATATAATAGTCTTTTGCCGACCGGGTTAGCCTGGTGGTTAGCGTGCTCGCCGGATAACCCAAAGGTCGCGGGTTCGAATCCCGCTCAGAGCATGGTTGTTGTATCTGTCCAGATGGGTTTTTCCTACGTCTTGAAGAGGTTCGAATTGACCATAGCCGTCGAAGCACCCTATAAACAAAAATACTACTATAATAGTCTTTTCTTACATATCAATTGACTCTTAGATTAAAATTTGATTTTTCTCAATTTCGTTTATTTATCTGCATGTTTTATCTTCTCACATCTCAATACCCGTCTCTTCAATTCTTTTAGGAGATCCGGTTTACAACAAAATCGATAATAAATTGTTATTACTTATTACATGCGTATGGATATTGAGTTAGTATAAAACAGCTTTCGCTCCTGTAGGTGAAATGTAGTAAGTGAATGTCTGAACACAAGGGATAACTAATTTACTTCATAAAATATCTAAACTGCGATGTGATAAAAACACTTTCAGGAGTTGCCTTCTTCATATTGTAGGCTAATAAACTCCTAGACTCATACGTTATAAATATATAAATATTTTTAAAAATACTCAGTCAAAAAATATAAAAAATACAAAAAATAAAAATAAACTCCTAATAAGTATCTATTCAACCATCAACGCCCCTGAAGACGATGGTAGAGTACTCCATCAAAACGTAGGCTACAAACGACCTGACCCGTAGGAAAAACCGAGAGGACTTCACTCATCTATTCAACCCATTTTATAATGATGAAGATAACTTAAACCACGTTGTGAAAACAATTTTTTTGTAAAAAAATCTAGAAATAAGAATTTGCCTACTGCTACGATTAAGGAGATAAACATTGACCTTCTCACATTCTTTATAGAATTTATATTGAAGTTAACCTATGAATTGATGTAGCAGGTATTTTAACCTCGTGAACTATCTTTCAAAATGATTTAAATCTATTTGAGCTTCAAAATCCAGGCACAATGAATCACTGGAAGGAACGTTATGTCTTTTGCACCTAAACGTGGAGCATTAAATCGTGCTTATGGCAGTAAGGTCATTTGCGGAGCTGTAAATTTTAATAATTATTAAACTGTTACCTCTAAACTTTTGTACTAAGCTATGCACATGTAAAGCCTGTTAATATCCTCCACGTTACATTATTACCTTCATGATCGAGGTGCAGTGGCAAAGCATGGTTTTATAACTTTCTCTCCGAAGAAGGTTTCGCGAGGAAATTTCCCCGAGTGCCAGTATCTCTATATGAAGGAGTATGCGGCACAGACTCGTGTCCAAGACTTAGAAAACCTCATTCTCGCGAGACTGCGGCAGAGAGAGAGAGGGAGTTCCCAGAGAGACACGGGTGGCCTCCTCACGAATTGGCTGCTCCATGCAGCTACCTTCCGAAGTAGTAACCCTTCACGGCACATGAAGGAAAAGCTGAGGTCGGGGGGGAGGAGGGGAGGGGGGGTGAGGCACATGCGACACTGCGAAGGATGCTTAACCCGAGTTTGCTTAGATTGGATGCAAGCATGCAAACGCCAAACGGCAAACGCCCTTCGTCCTCGGTGTGAATTTGCACCGCCTCACGTGCTTCGTATTTCAACGGCGCTCTGTCCGAAATATCTTTTCTAGGAATTAGGGATTAGTGACGCTCGGAGGAGGAGGAGTTAGGGATACGTTAATATTTTGCCAAAGTCAACCAGTCATTTCTTATTCATAGAAATCTGAATTAAAAACGTGCTTGAAATTCGATTGTATACCATAACATTCCAAGTGTGAATTTTTTAAAGAGAAGTTACGTATTCATTTTCTTGGTACTTTTTTATGTCCCGTTATAGGCACAATTTAAATATTGGAGAAGGGCACTTATGCGAATTTTACTTGATAAATTGGTATAAAGTGAAATTTGCATAATTTTTCTTCTCCAATATGGAAAATTTTCACATAATTAACCCAGGAACCTCACGGTTTGTTACAATTTAAATAGTTAAAAAGAATTTTGAGAACAAAAAATAACTCTTTTTGAGTCAAATTTTACTTCTTGGATCCTTTGATGCTTGGAAATCCAATTAATATAAATGCAAAAAGAAAATTTTTAAAACAGGCAGATAATTATTACTAATATATTATATTCATTGATGGTGGATTAATTTATTTCACAGTTTTACAACTATCCAATTTTGAATTTTTCATGACTTTTACCAAAGACGAATAATAAGTGACGGAACCCACTGTAAAGAGATGACGGAAAGCTCAAATTACTACTCTCTAACGTTCTGCGCTACAATTCTTGCCAGGGAAATTCTCAGTCGTTAGCAATGTCGTCCTTGGTCAAGACCTTAGAAAGACTGTTAAACAATGCAGACATATCATATCACATCCATTCGCTTCACGTATTTTTGGCTGCTTGTTGAATGCTTTCATTATCTTTTATGGCACAGCATTTTATTCGAAGTGCTCTTCCGTGAGTTTTATTTTGCACCGCTATGCAGTTCTGCCATATCCTCTAGAAAAATGAAATCTTAGCCTCAAAATTGCAGGTCGGGTCCTATATTACATTTTGCACACTGCTAAATAGTCGTTCTAAGAAATCGTGGTAAGCGACACAGGTATAACACCTCTCCGAGACTTATTTTTTGGATGAGAACGGATGTGAGGTTAAATGGTCGGAAAATTTAGGTAATAAAAAGTTAGGATTCATAAAAAGAATACTTGGAAAATGTAATGAGGAGGTAAAAGAGCGGTGTTATTTTACGCTTTTTAGACCTCACCACACCTCTTCGAGTGTGTAGGATCCCCATGAGGCAGGATTAATCTTGGAACTAGATCAAGTGCAACGTAGAGCAGTCAGGTTTGCTAAATGCTGTTATGATTAACGTAGCAGTGTAACAAAGATATTGAGGTGTTAGGCTGGGAACCATTCGTTAATCGTAGGCTGATATATAGTTTAAATTTATTGTATAAATTTGAAGCAGATTACTTCAATGAGGAGGTTAAATATATATTGAAAACCCCGTCATACTATGGTAGATCAGATCACGCGCGGAAAATCAGGGAAATAGATTGTAGAACAAATAGATTTAAAATGTCATTTTTTCCCCGAACCATTAGAGATCAGAATAAACTAGGTCCTAGGGAACCTTAGGAAGAGTAGTGTATATATTATTATTATTTTCACCCTGAATGTTTTCTCTCGTTTCTTATATAATATATTAAATGTTATTTTAGTTGTTAGTATATTAATTGTGAAGCGATTGCTATTCAGAAGTCTAATATAGTCCCGCATGTTGTGGATAATGTTCTACTATTTTATTTTATTTTGCATGCGAATTGCTTCATTCTGAGTGCAATGTGTTTCTTAACATTTGCACTTGGGAGTGAATGTGAATGTTTGGCGGTGGCTGCTCTACGCCAAGGGCGCTCCCTGACACACGCCCTTTCGGCGGTTCGCGGTGTGATGCTTAGAAGTAGAAGTAGAATGACAAAAAAGGGAGATGAAACGGGGGGATGGGTTCAAGGCGAAGGGGGAACGGATGGGAATCTCCCCGTATTGCACCGTATTCATTGCCGGCGAGGAGCGAGAGGTGTGGTCGCGGTGAGTATAGAGCGCGGGAGAGAGAACTTGGATGGGGCGAATGAAATGGGCCGAGGGAAAAGCCGAAGGGTACCGAGGGGAATTTAACGGGGGGGAGCTCTCCCGTGTTAAACAGCGTTCCCAATGAAGCTAGCGTCCATCCCGAACGTGTCCCGTCGCTCTATTGCCTACTTCGATTCCGTGTGATTTTTGTTTGCCATTATTTTGGGCTATCGTTTTTCGCCGCCATATTCATTCCAGTCAGTAAACGATTAATTATTGTTCGGACTCGGGCAAAATCAGAACGAGTACGAATCGTATCGGAGGGAGAGAATCTCGGACGAGCGATCAGGCGCGGTGTTCACGAGCTGCCGAATCCGATTCAAAATGTGAATCTCCGTTTCCGATGGAGGGAGGACTTTTACGTTCCTTTTATGCAGTCGCGGTCCTAATCAATCACAGGTGAGGGTTTTGCCACCGGACCGCAAACTTCACGCCCTTCTTGCGAGATACTGAAGTAAATTGGGTGTCCGCGGTTCGCTCCGCGAAATTTTAACTGTGACCCTCCAAAATGTGGGTTAGGCGTCACATTGAATAGGTTTCTTCCTGCCAGAAGATGACTTAATAAAGATAGTTGCGTTTAAATGACGACACTGCCATCACAGATATTTTCAGGAGAACTAATTACTTCTCTTTTCCCAGCAAACCGTTTAAGTGACCTGTAAATTTTGTCAACAGCAGTTGATTTTTAAAACATCTCTAATTTAAAAATCCCCCTGCACGATGACAGGCAATGAAGAAATTAACTAATAAAATTGCAAACCTGAAGATATGATGCTGTTATGCGGCGAAACCTGGTCGCGTAGAAGTAAACTTTTCATGCGCAATTGCAGTCTTTCCTTTCGAACCTTGCGCAATAAAATTGTATGAAAATAAGCAAGATATATATTGTAAAGCAATAGAAATCGTCGAGAATAGTCTAGTCACTAGCACACCGCACTGAAGTAATGCACCCGTTAATGACCCTGTCGAATTTTTAGTGAACGTGGACCTTGATAATAGAAATATATTTTTTAGTTTTTGAACCTTTAAGTTTTCACCGCGCTAATAAAAACATTAGTCATAAGGCATTAGGGGATGAAATTTCCCAGGAAAAATCATTTGCCTTTCACCTTTTCCCTCTTAAATCACGCCCGCTACTGCTGGACCTTCCAATGTATCCTTTCCTGCTCTAAATGTTGTCACTACATGAATATCACTTCGAACGTTCAGCGTTCGATCGGCGATCTTATTTCGTTTTTCAGGTTATATTGAGCAGTTTCATATCTTATAATTTATGGTATGTATTTTGATTCTGAATTTAACGATACATTTCTTATCTCATATTTCAGGTTACACCCTCTGTTTACAAAAAAAAATGTCTTCTTCCTTTTTATTCGATAACCTTGGTACACCAATGAACATGATTCTCTCCAATAGACCAGATTTGGTGCTTTCCTGCTGGTTTCATTTCTGGTGAATTTTTTTTCTCCTATCAACTCCTCTACTCGCAAATTTTGGTGACTTTTATTCGTGGTATTTCACTATTATTGAGATGCCGGATGGATGTTAGAAAAGGTTTGATTTTAATTTTCTTTTTGCTGTTCGAGTTAAGAAAATATTCCCCAAAATAAGAACAAAACACAACATATTTTCTCATTTTCATCTAATGTATAGGTATGTAGGTATCTACTGAAACAGATTTAGGAGAAGAGATAGAGGTTAATTAAACCCTAATTCTCTGATATGTCTATTCTACAGTTGAGAAGGATTACTATCCGATAATTTCGCTAGTTGCATCTTCTAGCGATACACTAATGAGCATCTCGGTAATTGTCTTGCCTAGTCCTTCCAACTGGCCCATTCCTCCCTATCCTTGCACGTACAATCGCCCCAAAAGTGACCCTATGACTCAGTAACTCGATTATGCTACTGCGTAGCTTTAGCGCTATCAAATTGTGTCACACAATAGTGTAAGCTTGTGAATTCCTTGTAGCGTGACGCCATTTGAGGGCAGCAGTGCTGACGTTTTGCTGCTGTAGAGAGAGATGTCGTCCTTTGGTGCTCAGTCTTATCACACTACAGTAGGTTTGTCCCTGCGAGTGTCTCCTTCGACGAACTAGATGCTTGAGATAACCCATCTGTCATAAGGTGGATTATCAGTGGAATATCATGTTTTAGTTTCTGAGTTATGATTGCATTTTCTGAGTAAATACTAGGTATATCTAGTACTATTGGAAACACTAGGCTACTGGTAAAACGGAACATAAATTCTTTGTCGCGCAGATATTAATATTCCCTTGTTCATCAATGCCATGCACTTCTTATGTTTTATTAATGAATAAATGAACTAAAATCCTTTATATGATCGAACATAGTTATCAAGGAGTTAATGTAACTGCAATTTTCCACAAGGTAAATATTTATTTTGATGTTGTTTTCAATGTTACAACATCATCATCAGGCCTGTTTTCACGTTGTCAAAAGGCTTTCAGGTCCAAAAAATACAAAAAGCGTTGGTCTTTCTGTAATCTCCAATATATTTCTCAGAGCCTTTCTTGTATCCTCTGCCTCTTCGAAATCCAAACTTTCCCTCACTTAATTACGAAATCTCGAACTCCCCGAATTTCCTATTCGTTCTCCGGTATATTTTATTTGGTATAGTTTGGTTTTTAGGTATTTTATTCTTGTTAACGTCTCCTTAAAATCCTTTGATTTTTTTCTTCTTGAATTAATGCTGCACAGCCCAATAAATTGCTTTTTAAGTGACTACTTTACAGCTCTAATCAAGAGTTCAAATGCTGTTTCTTCGTAATGCATAGTTCTTGGATCGACTGTGGATCTTTTAAATCAATAACATCTTGCCTAAATTTGGAGGCTCCTTTCTCGTCGTTTTCAACCTCGTCTCACTCCAGCGTTTTTGTGAAGCTTCTCTAAATATTCCTTCCCACTATTCTTATTGTGTCTGTCCTCAATAACAATTTTCCCTCTCGCTTCTCGGATAACATTTTCCTTTGCTTGGCGATGTCTGAGCTACATACTCAAGGTTATGTATGCTCCTAAAGTTTATCAAGCAAATAATTATGAATCACTTTGGGTAGGATCTTTTTGCACTTGTTCTTTTTTCCCTTTAGAATATAGGTTATTCCTTTTTTCAAGGAATTTCCTTCTTACCCATTTCTCGAATTTTTGTCCTTTCTTTTCATTTACATCATTTAAATTATTGTTTGTAATGTATTACATAATCGTTATACATAGTCTATGTAACAGTACATCGCCAAATTTTTGATTGATCCTATTTTGTTGCTATCTCATTTCTCGTTTAGCGTTTAATAATTAAGTAAAAATAAGGCGTTTAATACACTTTTGTCATGTTTTTTTGGCCTTCTTAAAACCTAGTAATTATTAATATCTTCTTTCGTAAATGAAGCTGAATTCTTCTGAAATACATACTTTAATGACTGAATGAGTAAAACATTTCTAAATTCTAAATGTTGGCATTTAGCGCACAGCAGAGAGAATAAAAAATTCATTTAGATGCGTATACACTTATCTATCTTACAAAGATATGCATTATCGAGACATGATTCATTCCTTTGAGAGATTATTTGGGTAACATTCTTAGACAACGTTTAGGAATCAATACTTTATCTCTTCATATTTTTATTTCCAGTTTTACAAGTTCCCCATATAGAGGCCAAGCTTATATATTTTTCTCGTTAAAAGTTATGCAATTTTCATAATAAGTTATAACGGTAGTTTAATTATAAAATGTTTCATTCATCCTTATGAAATGAGAATAGACGGTCTTACAATTTCTTGGTTTTGTGCTTGTTACATGAAGCTACGATAAACCGATAGTTCTGCGGAAATACTTAAATGGGAAAATATGTGTACTCATTGATTACACGTGCAGTCTCCAAAACAACAAAAAGTAAAACAATATTTCCCTCTGACTACTGATTTCTAATTGAGTCTCGGAAAGGTGAATAATTTTTAAATGCAGCCGATTCGTTCGCGGCGAGATGCCCTGGTAAAAATAAACTAAAGGCCGTTTAGAAATAACCGGCCTCAATCGTAAAGCACAAATTGAGCCGCCACGGTGGCTCTAAAACCACCAATATTTTTGAAATGCTCGCTCTCCTGAAAATCGAATCGTTCAACCGAATTCCGCGGCGCCGTCGGTAGCACGCTAGAGTAATTCGCGAGGGGGAAAAAAAAAATAAATACATAACAACGCGTTGCCCATTATCATCCATCCCCTGCAATAACTGTTTCACGCCGAACATAAAGCAAATGATGGAGGGGGGGGGGGAGAGAGAAAGAGAGCCGTGCATTACCGTCAAAATTAGCATTGTAAACCAGGACGGGAGTGGATCTCCCTTTCAGAATTTATTCGTTCGTTCAGATTTTCCAATACGTGAAATTTCCTTTGGGCATATAACGGCAGTAGTAGAAGGACAGGAGGATGCTGGGGTGTTTTTTTTTTTTTTAAAGTAGTAGATTCCTCACGTTTCCCATGAACAAGGGGACGAGCTGAAAGCCATTATTTGATTCTTCAGGAAAAATGTTTCATTGCTTTTGGGGGTTTCACATTTTCACCAGCCAGTTCAATCGTCCATTCTTTTGCAGTCGAATGTTTAAAAAAAAATTATTGCCCTCGTGTAGCCCAGTTTTATTTACTCAACTAACTCTCTTCGCTGTTATTGCCACCCTCGAGTTCCACCCTCAATTCAATCACAAGACAGAATGATGAAGGACATGAATAGAAGAGGAAGAGATTGATAGGTTCTTGCCCTGACGGTTATAGTCTGGGGACCTAGGGCACTTACTTCCAAGGGACCCTAATTCAGGAAAACCTTCATTGTAATTTTTACTATATAATTGCAGTTAGAATAAAATTAAAATCATTAAAGCTAATTAATCAAAAAATAATGGAGAAGTTTTATGAATATGACGAAGATTTGCATTTTTTATTTATTGACCTCAGAAGGGCTTTCGACAGCAATAACCGGAATAGTTTGTACCAGGCAATAGAGGAACCACCAAAAATCACAAGTAAAACATTGTAATTTGTAGAGATAAACTGCGTTGTTCTATGTGATTTTACTCGATCGCGAGACCAAGTAGTGAAAAACAAGTAGAACTGCGCACCTCAAAAACATTTGGTGAATCTGATGTAGTAGATGAAGGTACAATATATATAATCAAGTTGAAAAACAGAATTGTTCCATTTACACCGCTTTAGCACACACATACACATATATATACACGCACTTACAAATACAAATTCCTACATGAAACAGAGATATCTTTCGGAGAAATGCATGTTGAACGATTATACGAGGGGATTACGAAGATAGTCGTACGTACGACAGTAGAATGCAAATGAAGAAGGATAAAAGCACTTGCCTTTAAAATTTTTTTCTTCTATATTAAATAATTTTCACCCCTACAAGAATATATATGTACATATAATAATAATAAATAAATATACATATATACCCCTATATATATAAATATATATATATTTACGACGTGCATTAAAGTTGTAAGGCCTCCAATTTTTTTCTCCGGACTTGAAACAGATAGAAACATGCGGTTTGTTTTAAAAGGAGCGTGCACTCTTTGTCAATGCGTGACAGATATGGTAGCACTGTACGACAGACAGAACCTCTAGCGGCAGCCGCGAGAATGAGAATTGTTTTCGATAATTAAAATGGAGACGTTTTCGTTACATGACCAGCGTTTAATCATTCGTGGTGTGACACGGATTGAAATTCATCGACAGTGCACTTTCATCGTGGATGCACTTTCGACACATCCATGCCTTCATCACCACATGTCTCCTTCAACTGGCGATGAATTTCGATCGGTGGCACAAGACGAATGATTACACGCTGGTCATGTAACGAAAACGTCGCCATTTTAAGTATCGAAAACAAGATCATTCTCGCGGCAGTCGCTAGAGGTTCTGTCTGTCTTACAGTGCTGCCATCTCTGTCACGCATTGACAAAGAGAGCCCGCTCATTTTAAATCAAACCGCATGTTGATATATTTATCCAGTAAGGATGAAAAAAAGTGGAGGCCTTACAACTTTCATGCACCTCGTATATAGTGGCTCTAACTTGGGGGGAAATGAATTTTTAACGTCTCCTGCATTCGTGGGACGTTTAAAGAAAATGGCGGGGAGCCCGGGCAGAAATGTGGATTCGTCATCTTTCATTTTATTAAATTCTCATACATTATGGTGCATTTTGCAAGAAGCTCTGAAAAAATCGGCAGTTGTTGAGTTCATAAGGAGGGCGTGTTTAAATGGAGTATTTAATGTGCTGTGGGAAGTGTACCTTAGTTGTTTATGAACTTTTTTGGGAACCTCCTTTGGTTGTTGATTGATATCGGTTTTGACCTTATTGTTTATAGTAAGATGGCCACGAACGGACGGAAAACGGTATAGATCCTTCCACATGAAACAGATATGGAACAAAAATCAGAATAAAAGTAATGAATGGTACGGTGGTTCATTAGTTTTGTTTTGTTGATGGAGACAGCGATTGCTGTTTTGGAGATGATATAACTTGATTTTCAAAATATTTTGAGGTGTCATGGATGGAGGAGGTGAAAGACATTGAAAGTGAACAGTTGAGTAAGGTTATGGAAGAGCATAGCTTAGCTTCTCCGTGGCGACAAAGCAAGAACAATGGTGAAGAGTTATTTAGGATACTAATGACAATAAGCGGTACTTTTCCACTATTTATACTGGTTTAACTGGTGTAATGCCATCCGTTTGTCATTTATCTGTTCCAATACCACCACGTCATGCCTGAATCGCATGATCACTCAATTCGAGATTGATGGTGTTTTAGCAGGATTTATGGTGATTTTGCAGGAGTGTGTTCCATGTGTCTAATCAAGAAGTTGGCATGCGATGGTAGTGCCTTAATCTTGAAGACAAAATCAATTGTGAAAGTAGAGAAAGTTACTTTGTCATTTATGCTACTGCCGGGAAAGACAAGAAATATATTTGGCAGAAGAAGAAAAATGGCATAGAGACATGTGTCTGATGCCGGGGAAGACAATAATGTTGTAGAGATTCGAAGCGTCAATTAAATAGTGGCACCGAACCGCAGGAATGGGTGCCGGGTCTAATGGGTATGAACAAAGTTCACTGTGGAGGCCTTCACTTTGTGGAAATCCATGACAGAGTGATGGTTTTTTAATAACTTTTATATTTCCACAAAAGATAAAAAATTACAA
>WURS02029901.1:0-11645 GCA_011762765.2 Rhinocypha anisoptera | reverse complement strand
ATCATCCTCATCGTCATCTTCATCCTCATCGTCATCTTCGTCCTCATCCTCATCTTCATCCTCCTCTTCATCCTCATCGGCTCCTAATCCACATCTCACACACGTTTCCCACCAACATCTCAACCACTCTGTTGAAGGCTCTGGGGTCCTCTCGAGTGGAGAGAGGATAGGAGAGGATAGGCCGAAGAGGAAGGGTGGTTCAGCGGGTGGTGCTCTTGATTCGGAATCAAAGGTCAGCCCATATTCTCTAATGCATGTTGTCAATTCTCTAAAACTTTGCATGATATATAAATCATCATGGTTTTTTTTTTAATTTCAAACCAACCAACCACCCATTGTGGGGTTCCACAGGGTCCCATCTTGAGCCCATTATTATTTACCATATTTATTATCCCTTGGAGTGCCAATGCCACTGAGCAACATTAAAAAATTTGACCTAAAGAGCAACTCTTTCTTTTTATTAATCCATATATACATTTTTTTGTTTCACTGCTTAAAGCAACACTGATTACAAAAGAATACTTAGAGTACATTTTGTGAAAGTTTCAGCAAATGATCACGAATAATAACATTTTTATAGCTATTCATATAGCTCATTTAATAAACTCTGCATTTCCTATTGACATATCCTGGCAATTTTCACACAAATTATGACAATTTCACGTGTCACACCAAGGGTTATTGATATCAACTTTTCTTTGCCTATGAGTGAAGAAACGGACAATATAGCAACACTTAATTGTGGGGGCCAAAGTCTCAGAAGCACTGCAAGAAAAGTTTTTACCTAGTGTACGACTAATAATTTGTTTTTTGAATGAAAGGAAACCCTATTTTCACCTCAGCTGGAAAAATGAGGGAGAAAAGATCAGGAATGGTTTAGATTACTTTCTTTACCATGTAATTAGCTTCTTTTCCCCCATTTCTACCATAAAATGTATCATGCAAGCAAACCCCATGAAATACTGGAATTTTTTTTGGAGAGAGAAATTTTACCTAAGTGCTTATAATTTTTAACTCCCACATTTACAGTGACAAAGGCTCCTCCTCAGCCTCAACCCCCTATTCCAATTTTAATTTCTAAGATAAAGGAGAGACAAGGTGTTAGACATACTCCTTCATCAAGCAAAATATGAATTTTTTGTGTTTTGTATGGAAAGTTTTAATTTTGGTACTCCTGAGTGTAATCTATTAGAGACTGGAAAAAGCATTCTTTGTTGCCATGGCACCCGTGAGGATAATTTTTAAATATTTGTTTTTCTTTTCTTTGAGAGGGTATGTCGATGATGAATTTGCAAAGAACTTACTCTGTTTTTAAAAAACTGACTATTCTCAAACATTTGGCTAAAAGGTTCACAGTCATGTAAATTCAAGGAACAAAGTTAAAACTTCAAAATAACAATTCTTAGAATGACTTCTTCAATAATGAAAAGTTCTTTAAACTTCTGGGATTGTCACTCAAGAAAAGACAGCAGAAAGAGCTATTAGGCTATAAATCAAAAACCCATTGTATAAACAAAAGACAAAACCTTTCTACCAGGAAGAAGTTAGAACATTGAATTTCAACGTGACTTATCGTTTTTCATTGCCAATGTTAGGTGTTGAAAGTGCTTCATTCCACTCCTTATAGGTTGTAGTGTGGAAATAAGTAGAAACCAAGAAAATTTTTACTGTGAGGGGTAAAAGTCGAGTAGGAAAATTATATCAGAAATTGATGAGTCAATGCTTTATCACTGACAAGGAACAATTAAATGTCTTCAACAAGAAGAACATAGGGAGCAGAAATCTATGGCATCTGCTGATGTAACCCTCATAATTTTGGGCATGGGAATGAATTACCAAAGTCACCAGGCATTCAATTTAGTTGTTCTTTTTCATCCCCAACTG
This sequence comes from Rhinocypha anisoptera, assembly GCA_011762765.2. Classification (NCBI taxonomy): domain Eukaryota; kingdom Metazoa; phylum Arthropoda; class Insecta; order Odonata; family Chlorocyphidae; genus Rhinocypha; species Rhinocypha anisoptera. Next base: position 9,761 of record WURS02029901.1, on the reverse strand, counting down.
GGATCCTAAATTCAATTTAAATACATATTTTAGGACCAAAAGTTAATGAATAAACTATGTTTTCAAAGCAAATATGTTAAGTTTAAAGTGAAAAATTTAAGTGTCTTATATGGTCTTGAGTTTATGTGCAATGACATTTTGAACGTGTATTTTTTGGTATACTTATCAGCGATAGTTTCGGGATTAACTCTGTGAAATTCTTTCATCTTGGATTTAAAAATTACAGTGTATTTTCAATTTTTAAATTCAAGAGTATACTTATATAAAATTGCAAAAAGTTAATTTGAACATTGAAAATTTTTTGGAGCATATTCATGTAACATTTTATACTGGCCCTTTTACCCAAGGCCATTCCGCTATTAAGTTATCACCATAAATTAATAAAAAATTTTCAAATTTTGTGAACTTAAATGTATTAATTGATAATGGTGTAGTGCACCGAAACATTTCGAAATAAGAAGTTTTTTAAAGTGGAAATTGCAAATTTTGTAACTTATTTCTTAGATTAATGTATTAAGCATATTATTTGGCATTATAATAACCATTCTATCTTATTACAGCCAGTCAAGCCAATGGCAGTCAGAGCAACAAACAGTAGCAGCAATTTAGCGAGTTTGGTGCCAGGAAAGGGTATTCTCTCAAAAGGAATTTCAGGTTAGTCTGATTACAGTAAGTTAATTACAGCATGGAAAGTAGTATAAAACATAATGACACTTCCATATAATGGGATCTAATTGACTTAGAAAAAGTTTACATTCATTGGAGTTCCATGCCATTAGGGTTAGAATTTTTAATTTCTTCTTAACAAGCAAAACATCTTTCCTAACATCATTATTTTATCTATTTTAATCACAAATATATTGTTAGTATATTGTTCATCAATAAATTTAATGTAATCATTATTTGCATCATGTTTGTCTGAATATCAACCCCCATTTTCGACAAAATATCAGCTAAAAAACAAAGGTAGAATACTTTTCAGTGTCAATCGTTATACTCATTACCTTCCTTCACAGTGGTGGCTCTTAGGTAATTCATCTTATGTCACTTCTTTTCTATACTCTGTATGGAGTATTTTGCCCTGGTTGTAGATAGTAAGTTTCCTTACTAAACTGCAATATTATCAAGCTATTATATAAGGCTTGTTTGGGACTCATAACTCCAACCAATCACCAAATGGCTTATAAAACATTAGGCTGAGACACTGTGGGATAGAGAGTTCACAAATGAGTAGCCAAAGCAAGCATTGCAGGTTTATTTATATCAAAAGTTCTTTCCAATACATAAGACATGGCATGAGTTTTCCACTGTAGTCATCAGAGATATACCACATTCATTGGTGTATAAAGCAATTTAATAGAGTAAATAACTGAATGGCTTGAATTTTAGAGACTTTATTACAAAATTTTTATATTTAGATGCCATAGTTGTTTTTTAACCATAGATTATTCAGAAGCCAAGATTTGGATCAATGTGAAAGAAGAAGAATTGCATCATAAATGTGGAGCCTGACTCCTTTAAAAATGTAGAAAGATAATTAATCAGCTGTGTTTTGGGTTCAATAGTAGTATTTGGTCAGTTGTTAACTGAGGACATAAGATATGATGAAGGGTAATCTACCAGTTAAGGTAGGTTTTTGATGAGCATTAGCTTAGGTTGGCTGCGTAACATCTAACTTTAATCCCTCTTTAAGTCTGCATACTTCCTACCCCCTATCATTATGTCCAAAATCCTTATTCTCTTCCTACCCCTACCTCGCTTACTCAACATTCTACCCTCTATTACAACCATCAACAATCCATTGCCTCTGTGTACTCCTTCCATCCACCTTTCCTGTCTTTTTTGGATCTCTCACAGCAAACGCCTCTCCTCTCCTACCATTCTTAATACTTCATTCGTTTTTCTCTCTGTCCACTTCACCCTCTCCATCTGTCACAAAACCCACATCTAAAATACCTCCAATCTATGCTCATCATCCTTCCCCATGGACTATGACCTTGACATGGTGGAAGGGCTTGTGTGTTCCAATGACCCTTAGAGCTTCACCCTCAGGAGCAAATATTTGGCTCCTGGTAGGGTCACCCATGCCAAATAGGTTGAAGGATAGGAGCCAGACGAAAGGTCCACACAGCCTTCGCTCCTAGATGAGGTGGCTGCAAGGCATCTGATCCCTATTGGGTCGGCCATTTGAGTTATGGTGTCACATGAAAACACTATTGAAGCAGGAATTGGAAAGGCCAACTCAATTATATATTTCCAAGATCATGATGAGTCAAACAAAGTAACGCTTATAAATAAAGTCAAATTTAATTTAAACATTTTCAGAGACATTCGATAAAAAATGTGCCCTAGAATTTTTGCTATGCTTAAATCAGTTTTATTATTACACCTCCAATATCTTCAGCATATAAATTGAATACTTTCCCATTAAGTTCATCAAAAATAATAATCCAGGGATGTGTGGAATCCACCTTTTCCTTGAATCCGAATCTGGGTTCAACTCTTGCAGGGATTTGAATCGAATCTTCTATCGAAACTGAAAGATTAACCTTCACCAGTTGGAGAACTTACTGGAGCATTGGAAGCACTTGAAGGAGTTGAATAGCTTTCACCTCCTCCTTCCACACCTTCCAATCCTACAATTACATTGCAATTACAGGCTGAACACACTTCCTCACTCATGACCTAGCAATTGTTCCAGAATGCTGCTTCTTATGCTTCAATATACCGGAGTTGGTCGTACTTTTTCCTCTTCTTGGAATAAGCAAGCTATAATACCTATGCTAGGCATATTTTTTTGTTTTCATTGATGGTGAAATGTTCCCAACTTTATGACATTTAAAAAAAATTCAGAACCAGAGAAAAAAACAATTCGCAGGCAAAGTCTCACACTTAAAACACATAACCTCAGTAAAACCTCGCTTATCTGACCCTTTATCAACCAGTTCCCCTATTTAACAAGCTAGTCCAGAGCCCCTTTGACTTACGTACCCAGAAAAACTGAATGCATCTCATTATGAGATATATTCTGTTTCGCAGTTCAGTGCTGCCACTCAATGGCTTGCAGTTGTGCTTTTCTTTTGCATCTGTTACTTCAACCGCATTCCCTCACTCTAGATCTTAAACAATGGAGGCCCAAACCATTCCTTAAAATCAAATGAACCCTGCTGCAATCCATATAAGTTACGAGATATTTTTCTTTGAGAATACCTCTGCAATAAATACAATGGTGTAATTTAAAACTTTTAGTATTTCATCGAATCCATGTTCAAATTTTCGAATCCTTACATCTTGAAAATTCTGTGGATACCCTGCTGAAAGAAACTTACATTTCTAGAAATAAATGTCTATATCATGCAAGATGATCTCTGAATGGCTACAAATATAATGGTTAATAAGACTGTTATAATAGCTCGACTATAGTGGATGTGACAAACTTGTTATGGTTATCAAATATGGTTTCTTTGGATGTTTATAAGTTCACACTACTCCATCTGATGCCTAATCTCATTCTCCATACCACAGTTTTGATCTGCACAGCTGTCATCTGTTTGGTTTAACATTTTAATAGTGATGAGGCAGATAATTGATCTCCATGAAAAGATTTAATTTATGATTAAAATTTTATAACTTTCCCATTAACATAACCAGTCAAATCTGACATTAGTACAGTCTTTGGGTTTCATACTTGTGTATCTGTATATGTACCTTAATTGATGCTACTTTGATGATGTCATATATTTGATAATTAATACAGTCAAAGTCTGTTATAACTAGTATGGGATTCAACAAGAATCTCATTACAGTGAGTTATTTTCTGCCTATTTTGTCTCATGGGTAAAAGCATACAGAGTTTTGTTGGTTCTGATGAATGGTTATTTCTGTATTATTACAATAAAAAGTTCAAATTTTCCCTCTTTGTCCTCCGGGTTGCCTAACCTTGGTTATTCTGTGTTACTATTGTTGCTAACCACAAAGTTAGACAAGTATACAATCTAAAGAAAATTTATCAGTCAAAATAGCAAAATAAATATGAAGGTGGGGACTCATTAATGTTACCCAATGTACAACATTTTCCAACATGCTTAACTTTTATTCTACTGGGATACAGATGAGCTTCGTCTGATTCTCTGAATAAAATGTTATTCAATGTCACCGAGATGCCCTCAATTGTAAACAAATCACTGGGGGCTTCCCCCTCTATGCTGTACATTGAAAACAACTGTTGAACCAGTTGGTTTAGAAAGGTGTGGTCACTGCGAAGTAACCTCTGAGGTTTTGATTACAGTGAGATGAACGTTATACAAGATAGCTGCAAATGAACAAAACAACTGAGGACCCCCCCCCCATTTGCTGTTGTTTTGTTAGTGTATAGTACTCTCGTATGTCAGACATATGTTAGGGACAGCCTGTGTAGTTTGGGTCTCATATTTCAGTTCAGTTTCACCTTCTTGATAGCCAATGAAAAAGGAAATTCTAGTGTTGGAAAGGAAAAGAAAGGGTTTGGATTTAGCCCGAAAGTCTGAAATAATTGAGGTGTGTGAATGTGATTAAAACTGAAATTGGTAAACAGTATGAATTATTATCATTGACTTTGATACCATTTTAAAGAGCAAATGAAAAATTAAATGTTTTAAACTAAAAAATACAACGCTGAATACAAAAATGTTGTAGCTGGCTGAGAATTAGCTAAGCACGCCATCCTTTCATAAGTTTCAGATTTGGGTTGTCATATTCCATCCCCTTATGTTTTGGTTTTGATGTGTTTAGTGTGGTGTGGAATGGGGAAGAAAACAAAGTGACTTTTGTTTGCGACTTGGACACTTGAGGGAATACATCACAGGAGTGAGGTTGTCAGGAAGGTGAGCGAGTGGCATTAGAATTTTGTTGTTTGTGTCCTTGGGTCTACTCTTTGTTTGTGACTGCATATGTAGAAAGGCTGTGGCTAGCACAACGAAACTGGCTTCCTTCAAATAAAAATAAGTGAGGAAAACCTAGTAAAAATTTTATTATAAAAATTCTTTAATTGACATGCGATGCCATGAAATATGGTGATGACATTTTCGAAGAGTAATTATGGTGCATGTAATAAATTCTTTCTCATAAATGAAGTCATGCACCTCCTGCTGATGAAATGAATTATTTTTCGGGTTCAAGGTTCACTCTAACACATTTACGAAATAATTTTGGAATTTGGTCTCCACCTCACTCACAGCTCTTAGATTTACGGTGACGGGGACATATAATATTAGGCATTAGTTATAGCTAGTGTGTGATATAATAAATGCTTTTACCACATTTGTCAGAGCTCATTATAGTGGACTTTGACTGTAGTTATTTAAGCAAACTGCCTTCTTGATTTTAAAAGTGGATACCCTTGAGTAAGAAAAGAATACCCCTATGCTTTATCTGTAATTGTAAATCTCTTATGCTGGAAATATATTTTTAGTTTGTATTGAGCATTACTATTGATGTGGTTGACTTACCTATGGAAAAATAACTGAATGGGGTATTGCCTAGCTTATGATAATAAAAATGTATACTACATCAATTGCTAATTCTGTTACTGCGTCAATTTTTGTCACTTTTTATGCTCCCCTGCCTGTTTTTGATTCCCAAGTATCACAAATGTTAGAAAACTCCACTGCTCCTAGTCATCCCCTGCCAATGTTATATAGGAACCCTTTAGTTTGTATTTTCATTTTCAATTTGTTTCTCAAGAATTTTTTAATCTCATGATTGCTATCAGCTAATTAAATTGCATTATTGCATTGACAATATTACTCTCAGCACACCCTTTGGTGATTTATAACCATCTATTAATAAATTGCTAATACTTCATGGTAGATGCAAAAATGGTATATCAAGACCTAATTTAGAGTTTTTCAGCGTTTTCTGATTGCATTGCGGTTCCTCCTGAAGGCTGAAATATTATATCTAATAAGCTAATCGTTAAATCTGTGCAATAAATTAACCAAAGCAGAACGTAACCTAATATAATAAAATGTAGGAATCCCCCGCAAATGACCTCGATTTTGGTGCGCCCAAGAAAACCCAAATACTACTACAATGTAGGAATCTGGTCTATATTACTATATCTTGTTAATTTATATACTTATTTAGAAGGTTAGGCCTAAATAAAAATACAGGAGTATCATGGTAATGAAGTCTTTAGGTGTAGGTTTTCATTTGTCTTGTCCCAATGTTTTTGTTGAATAGCAAATGTAATAAATGAAATGAGACAAGCTGTATCTATTGTGATATGTTATTTGTGATTATATCTGCACTCTGAAGGTGTCCTCAATATGTAATAGGCTATTTACCCAGTTTTTAATCCCTATCTAAAGATTTTTATCTAAAATGTCATATTACTCTCTGAATTAAATGGAAAGTCATTAATTTCTCAGATTCTCAGCTGAAGAAAAACCATACATTTGATTTGGTTAAATTTGTATTATTTTTTATTTCTAAAGGTTGGGATGTTTGTATGCATGATTAAAACATAATTTTTGTGTCATTCTTTTCTGAACAAAATGCAACTTGGAAAAATTGTCACTATAGTAGCCATGTGTGATCTTGCCTGCACATAAAATCAAATACCACTACTGCTGTATATCAGAATCCACGAGATCATAGCACATTGCTAACCCAGTGTTACCAAGCAGTTCTCAAAATACTCATACAAATGATATTTCCCTCTTCTTAGGCAATTTTGCTGCTATTGTTGGTTCTTCTTCTGCATCCAATATTGGGGGTAATTCTCTGTCAGCTGTCGGAGGGACATCAGTTATTAGTTTAATAGGGCCTATTCTCCAGGGAAAGGGACAAATTGGTAAGAAAAGTTTGAAACATCATTGAGTGCTCCTTAAGAATATCACATTTTGTCTACCGAATTCAAGCGGACGATGAGTAATATGCTATACCTTAATATGGTGAAAGAAAAGTCAGTGGAGAATACTATTTTAATATTTCCTAATCTGCGCTCATAATTTTCCATCTTGGATATTCCATAGTTGTCTGTTAGGGATAATCGATAAACCAGTTTATTTTTTATTAAGTATGGTTTTTTTCCCAGTTGATAAATATTCCCAATTGTTTTTTAAATGTTATCACAAAAGGTTTAGAGTGCAGAAGTAGTCATATTAGTCTTTTAAATTTTTTAACTTTATTATATTCATTTTGGAAGTATTTCAGTAATTTATCCGTAATTATTTTCAGTATAAATATCACTATTTACACACAATGAGAAAACAAATTGGATAAAATGGTTGTGCATGTTGATATTAGCCACAAAATTATCTTCTCTAATAATATGCTTGATTAAGTTATAAGTTAACTCATTATTACTAGTAGTCCCTCTGCAAATAAGAGTATTTAATTCTAGTCTTATGTATGATATTTTGTAAATTGATATGATATCAATCTTCTCAGCCTACTGGCATCCTGCAATGACCCTCTCATTGTGTTAGGGTGGTATTTTTATATCTAATTGTTTACTCATATGCTAAAATTTTCCTGCATTTAATATTAGTTTATGCTGAGTTGGTTTATCACAGTTTCTAATTTCCCACTTCCATTTTTTACTTTTTTTGTGTCAACATGAGGGAAATAATTTTAATTTCCTCTTCACTGGTGACTTAAATGTGTTTCATTTACAGCAATAATCATGTTCATTATCGTCAGTACTAATTGGAGTGTTTCATTCTGACTTTTTAAAATTTTGAAACAGGGCTAATTTTGGTGACACAGGATTTGTTCAAATAATTTTAATATGATTTTTTTCAGCATTTTAATGATAGAACACAACATGCCTCAGGAGCTAGAGAGAGAGATAAAATCTGGGTAATTAAAATTAGGTTCCCTGTGATTGATTCTTTATTATCGCCATTTCCCTGAATGGAGGATTATTTTCATCTTACAGTTACCATTTAAAGATTATTATATACTGATGAAAGTATGCCAATAAAATTCCATCCAAAGAAAATGTGAGAGATTCATGAAAACCCTAAAAATTGTAGAGATTTACATAAAGGCTGCATAGTAGAAGTCATAAAGCAAATAATTCTTTTGGTGCATTCACCCTTCACCACATAACAGATACTCATCTGCTCATTAGTCTGTAGGTTTTTTTTGTAACAATTTCTCTGCTGTTGAGAGAATACATGTACGGGAAAAGGCCATCAAGATATTGAAAACTTAATTGAAGGAAACTTTAATGCCATTTCAGTGATGAGGGAACTAACATTGGGTTTTTCAGCTAACCATTTGTTGGATATTTTACGTTGTGTTCATGTTACAGCTCTAATGATATTAAAATCTTCTAGACTCAATCTTCATCATATTTGGTACACCAATTCTCACTTTCTGAGCCAAGGTTTCTTATAAAAATCTTGAAACACTGCTAAGACCTTTTCCTCTAGGTTATAACCAATACCTATTGTTGTCCTTCACACAGGCATTTTTTTCAAAACCTGTCATTGTCCTTCACTAAATTGACTAATGTTTGCATCAAAAGATGTAGTAAAATATAATGTATAATATAAAAGGTAATAATATCATTTTACTTCAGAACATCACAGGTTTATTTGTTTCATAATTTTGAATAGGAGATACATAGTAAGGTCCAAAAATTCACAACCTATTTTGTGAATGCATAGAAAAATGGGAGTCTCATTAATATGAAGCTTAACATTTGAGATACTAGCTTCCACAGCTATAGATGCATATCAATATAGGTTAGGATTAATTTTGGACTTAATTTTATGATTCTTTTTTTGTGTCATCCTTACTCAGTGAGAATTTTGAATTCTTTGCTTTTATTCCAGTTAGTGACATGTGTAACATGAAGTACTGGAACAAGTTAAAAAATTACCCTGACATGATCATAAAAATTTTAAAATTACATTGGTTAACTGTGGTGCTGTAATAGAAGGAACACAAGAGTCTTTACATGCAGATCTGCTAATTGTCATGTACACCATGATGTCAGCTCACCAGCAGAAAAGATTTCCGGCACATTTGAAGTTTGAGGGGGGCCAGAGTGTGCTGCATTAGTCATATTTGTCACACCACTATAATTTTCTCCACCACTCAAACACTTGTTGTTTTGAACATGACAACTTTTGTCTTTTTTTTCCAACATTACCCTAGTTATATATCCTTAGGTTTTTCAACTTCCTTTATTTAACAATTTCATCACTGCCATTTCTCTTCCTTGAAGCATGCCTCTAAGGGCACCGCAATGTTTTCTTTGGGTGACTGATAGCACAGTACATTTGATAACATTATTTACATGTACAGCAAAATTGTTTGCTCGAATACACAATGCAGTAGAACTTGGCTAATTCAAGCCTCTATTATTGTTTATTTAATTTACGAACTGCTATAAATTTTGGAAGAGGTCTTCCAGGTAGATGATGGCATGGGTCAATTTTTTGGAAAAGAATGGACACAGGTGGTTTGTTTAATATTTTTGAAATATTCAAAATTCTTTTAATAGTCCCTTAAGGTTCAAATTATCCATGTTCCCCTGTACTAAGGTATCATAGTAGATCATAAAAATTTTAATGACCATTTGGGAGTAATTTATTGACGCAATCACTTTCCAACTAGTGCTATCATTTTCTAACTTGAATGTTGTCATTTGCAGCCCATGTGATATCCGAGAACGGTCCACAAGGCGGACAGGGATTAAATGGGTGTACAGACATAGAGGGAAAGGAAAATGGAAAGAAAAAAAATGGAGGAATGGAGAAGAGCAT
>WURS02029900.1:0-26983 GCA_011762765.2 Rhinocypha anisoptera | reverse complement strand
GGTGCTCTGGCGTGGGGGGGGGCGCGGCCGCCCCCCCCCCCCTCGCCCCCCCGGCCGGCGGGGGCCCCCCCCCCCCCCCCCCCCCCCCCTACTCCTGACACACCACACCCGGTGGTGGTGGTGGAAAATCCGAGAGGAGACTTCGTAGACACCATTCGTCGTGCGGGAGGGCACCAGATGTTACATCAAGAGAGTTGCTTTCTCACATTTTCTCCTAATCAAGACTTTTAGTGATTAATTTTATTCTTTATGGTAATAAGAGTTTGTGTTTAGTTATAGCTGGGTAAGATTTCTCTGTTGACATTTTTCTTGGAGTAGTAAACATAATACTTGTTCACTTCAAACTGACCACGTGTTTTTAATCGAAGGCCGTCATTCGTTTCTCCTTTCGACCTCACGATCGAACACAATTTCGCAATTCGAACTGCGCAGTTAGCTGTCACAATGTGGGAGGGAATGGGGGGTGGGGGAGGAGGGAGGGGGAGGGGGCCGGACTCATCCGCCTCCACTGCCCTCCCCCGTGTGTGCGCGCGTGTCTATTATTATTATTGTCATTATATTTTTGCGCTACGGTAGTGTTCTTAGATACTTCTTCGTCACCACCCTCATTTTATTCATTCATTTTTATTTTCTTTAGTCCATTTTTACTTTCGAATCCTCTGTTCACCATGTCCGGTTGTTTCTCGGAAGAATCCAAGAAGATACCCCTGTGCCATCTCAATATCGGGAATTGCATATCTTCAGTAGACTAAGAGACTTTTTTGTGTGCCCACTGAAATACGCACGAAAGATTCGATGTTGCCACAGACCTGATGACAGTTTTTCTCCTGTTTTAGTCTCTCGCAAGCGTGACCGGGGGACAGCCACCACAAGGCGTGCAAACCCACACGCTTGTCACAATTCACAATGAGAAAGTGATTACATGCAGATTATGATTTCCCCGTGAAAGGTCTCTAGATTTCCGCGGAAAAGGTTTAGAAAACTTTCGCTCCACTTTATCACTTTCATCCCTTCAAAATTCAATTCTAAGCTGCCTCGCATCAGGTTTGGATTGAAGCGCCTTCCCTCTGCTGCAGGCGAAAAGATGAAGTCTCCACGGAGATCAATCCGTTGCGTGTGACTCCAATAAATCGCTCATAATTCTTAATCCGTCTCTCAAACCGTATTCAAGTACGATTTGAGTTTCAAGTGAACCCTTGATCGAAGCAGGCGAGCACCCTCGCTCCCCCCATCCCTCTCAAGCGGAGGAGGATAGGAAAGAGAAACCCCTCCCAAGATTTTACATTCGTAGCAGCGAAGGTGATTGGGATTTAAAACGGCAATTAAACGACATGGCATTCTCCTGTCGTCAAATCTGGGTTCCGACGACATTTGCTTGCGATCCCTGCAGCGTATGCTTATCGAGGATTGAATGAAGCGTTTGATCTCATTCCCCGGCTACCCTCCCATATATTCCCTTCCAACACGTCCCTACCCCTCTCCACTCGCGACGGTAAAAGCCCGACAAGCAATTGTGTGTCATCAATGGCTCTCTCTCTTATTATATATATATATATATGTGTGTGTGTGAGTGTGTGTGTTCCTTTTCTTTATTTCCTATTACATATATATATATATATACACACATGTAGAAAAGCTCAGTGGAGCAATGTATAAGTATCTAAGACGGCACAAAAAGTATATAAAAAACAGAAACACAGAAAAAGAGACACAGTTTCTTCTTGTTCGGAAGCTTTCGGGCCGTATCGGCCCTTCCTCAACCGCCTGAGAAAATCTTGTCAACTCTCTGTCATCGTCTGCCCTGCAGAGAGGGGTTTTCTAGTAGGAGTGGCAAGGGGAATGGGGAGGAGAGAGGAGAAGTATGGCATAAAGAATGTGGAGGGGAGAGATTAATAAAGGGAATGAGGGGTCAGCGGTTGATATTTAGACAAGTGATATTGAAATTAAGGTAATGGTAGATGTATGCGAGTTCACAGGTACTGAGTTGAACATTGGAGGATGCCAGAAGGATTTTGAGGACAGAAAGGGAAAATATTTCTCCGTTATGTGAGTCTTTCTTTTTTACTTGTTTCTGTGTGTGAATGTGTATAAGTGTGTGCACATGTTCATTGTTGCTGCTCGTCAGAGTTATCCTGAACTATATATACATACACATATATATATATATACATACATATATATATATATACTTAGGAATAACTTAGATGAGCAGCAACAACGAACACACACACTTATAGACAATCACACACAGAAACAAGAAAAAGATAGACTTACATAATGGAGAAATATTTTGGGGCTCCTTGCCCCTTTGTCAATCTGAGAGAACTCTTTTTAACTCCTTTATGTAAGTCTATCTTTTTCTTGTTTCTGTGTGTGATTGTCTATAAGTGTGTGCGTGTGTTCATTTTATATATATATACACACACACACAGACAGAGAAAGAAACACTGAAAAGACTCACATTGGGAAGAAATATTTCGAGGCTTTTTTGCCCCTTCGTCGGTCTAAGAGAACTGGCTGATGAAGGATGAGTGGTGTGCTGTATTTGGGAGGAGGGGAGGATGTAACAGAGGAGAGAGAGTGGCAAGGGTAATGGAAAGGGGAGAGGAGAAGTGTGGGTGGTAGTGAGTGGCAAAGAGAATGGGGAGGGGAGAGAGTAACAAAGGAAATGAGGGATCTGTGGTTGATATTTATACAAGGGATATTGAAAGTAAGGGAATGGTAGATATATGCATGTCCATGGGTCCTAAGTTGAATGTTGGAGGATGCTGGAAGGATTTCGAGGACAGAAAGGGAGAAACATTTATCAAATGGGAGGTCATGAGTTAAGCAGTGAGTGGGGATTGGAATGGATGAAAAGGAGGCAGATTTTGTGGAGAATCGGTTATTGTTAATGCTGATGGTAAAAGGGGTGGTACATTTGCCTATCTAAAAAGAAGGGCACAGTTAGCAGGAATGGAGGTATATCAAATTTTCACTGAGGCAACTGGCACTGGAAGGAGATAAAGATGCCATCATTAAGTGAGGAAGAAAAGGAGTTGAAAGAATCATGGGACAAGTCTTACATCATGGTTGGTTACATGGGGAAGTATGAGGGAGAGGGGAGTTGTTGGATGGGCGTGGAAGATGGTTGGTGAATTTAAGATGATCTTTTAAGTTTGTAGGTTACTGATGGGCATCAAAGTAAAAGAGAAGAGGAAAGATTGTTCTGTGATAGAATAGGAAAGAGGTTTTTCAGAGGTAATTATAATATTGGGGTTGCAATGGAGGTTTTTGAGGACTTGGAATTCATTTGAGGAGAGGTTCTTGTAAGGTTGTAACAGGTTCATAAGAGGGATGGGATACTTTTTGGAGGAGAAGGCGAATGTAAATTTCCACTGGGTGATTTTGAGGAAGAGTTTTGGGTTCGTGGTTGGAGAGGAGAGTGAGTTTGGCAAGGGCGGGATTTGAAGGAGAGTTATCAGAAGGGGTGTGGGAAACCCAAAACTTTTTCCAGCAAATGTTTCAACAAAAATGTAAAATATCTTTTAGGATGTTGACGTGTTTCAATTTAGGTGTAGGGAAGAAGGAAAGAATAGTAATTATATCCTGTTTAGGGTTTAAAAAAGTTTTTGATGAAGTACCATGCAAGCTGAAATCATGTAGAATTAATGGTAAAATAATAAACAGGCTTTTAGATTTCCACTTGAATAATAAGTAGTTAATATTCAGTGATATAGTTCTACATTTTGAAAATGCATTTTTTGGAATTTCTTGAGGAAGTATATTTGGCCCCCTTTTATTCATAGTTCAAATCAACAACATCAAGGTTTGTACTGGCCAGAAGTGTTAAACCATTTTTCAGTGACATTCTTACACTGGTGTATACAAGGAGATAATGACAGTGGCAGATGGTAGTTACTTCAAAAAGAACAAAATATCTACACACAGTTTTTGTATTAGGGTCCAGATTTAAACTTAAATAAATATGCAGCAATGCAGTCCCAACAAAATAAATCTAAACAATCTTCAACTTATGAAATCATTTGGTTAAAAATAAATCTGACAGACTGAGTAAAATACTTAAGTATTACTTTAAAATATTACTTTCACCTGATACATGTAGGGAAATAATGCCCATAATATTTATGTAACAGTATTGAAGAGACTTGTTTTGTTTTTGTAAATAGTGAAAAAATATCCTAATAAAAATTAAGGATAGGTGCTACTTCTTGCTGTTTAGACAACATTTAATATATCTTGAGTGTCTGGGTTCCATCTCAGAAGGCTTCTTGTTATGAGAGTTGAATAAAATAAGGATAGAAGCATCTTGATTCATGAAAAATTGCTAAAAATAATCTCAAAGACTAGATGACTCATCCACTAAGAACCACTGAAAGACAAAAAGATTACAACAAGAATAAAGTCGTTGTTGAAGCTCAGGACAATAGAGTTTGAAACGGATAAGAATAAACATAATGAGAATTCCTTCATCAGGTACACCACTAATGACCACAATGGCTATAGATGTTATTGACCACAGTACAATATTGCCAATTAGTCCAGTCCCCTGACATTCACTCATGTAAATTCTTGCCAGGTAGTGTGTTAATAATGATGTACTCAATAATCATGAATACTAATACAAAAGCCAACCCAGTTAACCTTGTGGGTAGCAACCTCACATCCATGCCCTGGGGGGGTTCGATTCCCACCCAGGGCATGGTTTTTGTGTTGTCCAAATGGAATTTATCATTCAAAATGAAGAGGTGCAAAATGACCATAGCTGTCGACACACCCTATAAACTAAAATACTACTACTACTACTGTTAATACAGAAACACAAAATTTCATTTTTCAAGAACTTAAATGGATTTAATTCAATCTAAAGCCCTATAATATTTAACCTGATTACCAAATAATAAACAAGATACTTAAACCCAAGGTAATGTTTTCAGATAACATTTGGAGTTGGTATCAAAAGTTTCTTATGTGTTACTGCCTTACATACCTGCCATTCACATCTCAGTCCTTGTTGTAGAAAAATATTTTTAGACTGATGTTGAATTGCATTTCATGTTTACAATTTCCTTAAAATCTTTCTTTATGCATACTCCCAGTCAAAGATACCTTGTTCTTCAAAATGGGCCATTTCCTGGTCATCTTTGCTCTTCTTATATCCCCGGATGATTTTGCTTCTCAGCGGGTGCTATCAATATTTTCTGAGAAGTAATACTTCTTTAGTATTTAATTGTGCTGCACCAACTATCAACTCTGACAATCTGGCAAGAGATCGTTTTGTAGCACGTTTTGTGGAATGAGGACAGTAATAGCTGGTTAAACTATCATACACCTTTAAACCAAGGAGTTTTAAGCCCCTTCACCATGAGTGTAAATGTGTGTATATATACATACATATATACTGTATATATATATGTGTGTGTGTATATATTTATATACATAAATATATATGTATATATATACATAATAATGCAATTATTTACAACTAATGCATATATTTGCTTTAGTTAAAATACTACTTCCTACGTCTAACAAACCAAATAACCTCTAGCATCATGTTTATGTTAGTTACTATTGTAAAGGTTACAACTATTTTTAGCAACACTACCTAGATAGAAGTGTAGGGGTAGGCATACACAGGCACAGTTATGGTGATTTTTTTCTATAGTTGAAAAAAAGATAGATGGCTATACACAATTTTGGTTATGGTTTGCTATGTGCTATACACAATTTTGACTATGGAGGTGCTAAAGCCAAATGGATCCAAATATACTTAAATTGTTTGTATTATATATATTTATATTAGGGCTGAACCAATAATTTTAATTGAAAAATCAGTATGATATCAACTTTGTTTTTATCACATCCAGTGGATAAGTGCAATCACCCTGGGATTTTTCAACCTATGGCACTTATTGACTCATGTCTTTCTATGGTACTGGACCTACAAGAGATAAATTATATATGTAGCAGGAGCTACTGAATAATCTTTTCAAATGAAGTCTTTGTGGGTTCCCAACTGGGTGATGGCATTGATGAGCACCAATGTTTCAATGATTAAAAATCTACCATCATCTTCAGACTCTCCCTTAGTCTCTGATTTGTAAGTGCCCACAGTTGGGAACCCAAGAAGTCTTCATTTCTACTTTTTACTGGGAAACCCTGAGATCTTTCAGTTAAATTTTAATTTCCTATTCCTGTATTAGTTGAAATATATAATATTTTCTATTAAAATATATAAATTTTCTAATCCATATAATTAATCACATAAGGTGAATTGTTGTTGTGAATATACGATATGTACATATATATTGTTTTCATGTTCATTGGTTTTATGGTTTTAGTTAAGGTTTGCTGTTTCCAAACTTGAGAATTGAGTGAAAAAGTTAATTATATAGCTGATGGAGACTGCTTGAACAACTATCCTTAGATGTTTTTTGTGAATTCCTTATCTCCAATTTATTTTCATCAGTGCATGAAAACCAGACTTCATCTATTTAGGAAGAAAATTCACTGAGTTTTTATATGATTGTGGTTCATGTGTATGTATTATGTGTGTTATAAAAAAATGTTTCATTCTTTTAGGAAAAAATTTATGAATGGCTCGACTGAACTTGCATGAAAATGTTACTCTGCTCAATGCATATATAATTCCTTTTTATAATGTATTATAACTCAATACAAATATTCCTTTTTTGTTGAAGTCAAAACTTTCAAAGTGAAAATGTCCTGATGGAAATGCTCTTTGACGCAGCATGTGATCTCAAATAAAATATTGTGGATAGCCAGTGAATTTTCAGTTCAGAAATTTATCCAATGCCCTTGATTTCTTTTATGGATAGCAGAAAGGAAATGGTATCCATTCTTTAATGTTAATATGGGTTCATCCATGGAGCAGGAAGTGTGAATGGGTATATGGGAATAAGAGAAAATGGGTACTTGAGAAAAATTAAATTATATGGCATCAATGTTGATGATAATGAGAAAGGAGCTCCCATACTAAGGACATAATGATCCTTTAATCAAGGATTTGCAACTAAACAAGGTACCAGGGATTGAAACATCCTATTAGTGCTGTTAAAAGTATCTCTTCTGCTATAAGGCTCCTGAGCACCCTTTAAAAAACTGAGAGATTTATATGAAAGAAGAAATGCCTCTTTAATTTAATAAGATTGTGCAAAGAAAATGGCAGACAAATGTGAAGCTTTCAACCACGGCCTGCAGACTTCAAATTTTATGGTAAGAATAGGTTTCCAAATAATGAAGATGAAAGTGGAAGAGTAATTAAATAGTGTACATATTTGTTTAGATTAAAAAATATAGAAACAAGGAAAACCATTTTTGTCCCTAGGATTATTTCAGAGTACTATGGAATTGAAAGATCAATCAGTCTTCATTGCTGTTGTGTGACTGGGTTAAGTTTTTTAAATACATCACGGTGTGGAACATAATGCTACAATATGATAAAAGAGTTGAAATGATTGAAAAACAAATAAAATTGATTAAAAATCTTTTTAGATTCCAGGTAATGGAAATTTTCCACCACATGAATGACAGTTTCCAAATAGTACTATCCTTGACAGAAGTTAACAATTTAGAAAAATAAAATATTAAATTCATTTTTTTAAATTTAGCCTGGCTTCTTCATTTTTTATATGGGTACAAATTATCAAATATGCTTGTGTTATTTCTGATGGTTAGGTGAATTGGATGTTGTAAGAATAACACCTGTGAGTTTCCATACCCCTTTGCATGTACTGTAGATCTTTTCCTCCATCAATTAAGCATTGTGGGGTCATCAGGTGTTATGGTTAGCACTATATGGAACCATCCACATCCTTTTTTGAGTATGATGAAATTGAAAATGGTATATTAGGAAAGTCAGTAAAAGGTTGGAAATAGGGAATTATTTTCCCTGTATACTATTTGTTGATGGAGTATCTATGTGCTTACATGTGTTTTAGTTCACTAATGATTGATGAGAACTTTTCTCTTATATTTTTGCCAAACCAGCAACCTTTGCATTATAGAGTCATTGAAAAGCCTCTCTGGTGCTTCATTCTATGTGATATTCAAGATTGAAAACTTGAATTTTTGGTCAATCATGCGTACAGAGATTACAAACTCTGTCACGAATCACAAGGTCAAGAGTAAGTCATTTATGAAATTTCACATTTGCATGTTAGGATTTTTTAAGATTCCTCTAAAACTGCAAATATCAGTATTACTCAGTTGTCTAAATATTTCATTAGTAAATTTTTCATAATAAATAAGTACATGAGGTACACTAAAAATATCCAATTTTATTTTTTCCTACCAAAACCAATGTTGTGTTGTTAAAATCATTTCTGCTGGAGGTGAAGCCACCTTTCCTGTGCATGCATGACAATTTTCATTATCACTGCCAGTAGGTCACATCAGTTCTTGACTTTTATGCCTAGAGACATGTAATCTCATCTGATTTATGTTTTCATGCAAAATGACCAAACCTGTGTTTGAATGTTAAATCATGACCTTTCAAGAGTGTAAATTTTGCAAATATGCTCTGTCCAAAACACTTACCAGTCTGACATAAATATTGAAGGTTGGGCAGACTGCCCACTCCAACATGGCACTATGTACATAAGCTCTATCACTATAACTGACCTTATGTCCTCCAGATTTTGCAGCAAAGCACCAATGTACATATTTACATATAACATCCAAATAGCTCTCACATCACAGATGCTTCACTCATGCACTTAAATGCTGATGTTCAACTAGAGATATTGGGAAACTGGTGTATATACTAATTGCTACATTACAAAAGAATTGGAGTTATTTTTTAGGAAAATGTTTTAACACTATTGCTGTAGCTGTTAGTTCATGTTAATGTGAAAATTCACTGTTAGAGCATCAGTTGCCATTAAATATTTTATCGATTTTTGAGGAATTTGAGTTACATTTTTAATTAGCTAAAGCTAGTATGTAATGTGA
The DNA here is from genome assembly GCA_011762765.2 of Rhinocypha anisoptera. NCBI lineage: Eukaryota > Metazoa > Arthropoda > Insecta > Odonata > Chlorocyphidae > Rhinocypha > Rhinocypha anisoptera. The sequence goes on along the minus strand of WURS02029900.1, from coordinate 18,007 downwards.
ATGCAGCATTCTATGTTTGTGTGAATGTTAGCCCAAATAAAAGTGAATTTTTCCTAGCATGCTGGATGTAAAATGACAGCTTTCTGCCATATTAAAAAATGAAATTTTGATATTCCCATTTGTATTGATGGCAAATAGTGTATTGCGTATGAAATATCTCATAACTGTATTGAAATGCATTAATTGTACCAGTGCTTATTGAGGAACTTAGTCTAGAAACACCTTAATGCATTATCCACCCAGAGCTAATTTAAAACTGACAACAATTTGAGAGTGCTTCCCTGCTGACTAAACATGAATTAATCATTGCAGGATAAATTGATGATAAATGGATTTCAGACTTAAAGGCAGCTTAACACTTGTTAACTTGCTCCAATCATCTCATTCCTTTTGTATAGTTCAAGTTCAAACAAGTCTTCTTGTCCAAATGATGTACAAAATTAAATGACTCACTCAAAGGAGTGAAACAATTAAAACTTAGATACTCAATGAAGGCACAAGGGATTGGAACAAATCACCTGGAGATTTTTAAATCCTTCCCTGTAAACATTAGGAGCTTTAAGAAGAGGTTGTGCTATTATATGGGCTAAACTACTTTTTCTTGTTGTGCATCTGATTATCTGGTTTAATTTTTATTCTGTAAATAACTGTAAACTTTTTTTCTTGATTGACAGACTAACTGTACCTTGCCACCTGACTGATTGCCATTTCACATTATAACCTGAATAATAATAGTAAAAAATTATGAAAAGTAATTACAAAAGTGCTTATTTATGGATTATTGTACATCTTGTAGTCTTGTAAATGAATTTAATTAAATTTCACTTGTCATGGATATTTATGACACAATGTAGTAAACCTCCCACTGATTCTTATGTGATGAGAAAGTTCTTGGCGGTGCAGTGGTTAGGGTTCTTGACCATAAATTGGGAGGTCCGGGTTTGAATCCCATCTGAGGACAACATGTATATATCTACATATAGGCCATATATCTGTATGTGTATAAGGAAAGTGTATATTAAGGAAATTGATAGTAACACAAAAGTACGAACCCAAAATATGGTAAGGATGATGGAAACACACCAGTTAAGAGAAAAATTTTGTCCTCCCCTGGGACTAGAACCTAGACCTCCCAATTTCTGGTTGAGTTCAAAAGCTAATTCTGTTTAAAATTTTCCTTTCCTGTCTTCTCTTGTGTTTTTCTGACCTTTGATAGTGGTAAGAGTCTCAACACCAAATGGCAGCCAAAGTCACTTTGGCGATGTATTGTGTAAACCTCCCACTGATTCTTATGTGATGAAGAAGTTCTCGGTGGTGCAGTGGTTAGGATGCTTGACCATAATTTGGGAGGTTCAGGTTTGAGTCCCATCTGAGGACAACATTTTTCTCTTAAGAATTGGTGGGTTACCATCATTCTTACCATGTTTTGTTTTCATCCTATTATGTGTTACTTTCCCTTTCCTTATTTCCTATTTTTTAAATATGTTTTTTCATGTGGTGGTTATATCTGTATAAATGAAATATATCCTGTCTTAAGTAGCCACCACTCTGTCCACCAGCTGATTGCCAATGAAGGAGGTGACTGCTTAAAGGAGAGGAAATTTACAAAAATCATTAGGGAATAAAGTTTCAGACGAAGGTGGCCGCTAAAGTAGGTGACTACTGAATAAAGGTGGCTGTTGAGGCAGGTTTCACTGAGTGGAGGTAGCATGAAGACAATATAGCGACAGCAATACATTGTCAGTATATTTTAGAGAGAATATAAGGTAAAAGTAAACTTATCTAACAGAGCTCTCTCTATCATCACCTGGTGGATTTTATAATGAAACCACAAAAGTTTGTAATTTTATATTTTCATGGAAGTACAGAAAAATATGACCAGTCTTGAAGATAATTGTCATCATCTGGTGATGAGATGATGATTATCTCCAAACCAGTCTTGATTTTCTGTTCTTCTATGGAAATATATACAAGTGACAACCTCAATTTGTTTCTTAAGGTAAAAGTTTCAGAAATTACACTTTCTTACCATTAGAGGTCCTGTGAGCAAAACAAAGTAAGAGTAATCAATTACATTCAGCCTAAATCTAAAGGTCACCTCAGTATGTGCTGAGAAACTTAAGATACTATTTGGAAACTTTTGTACATAGGTAAAGAATTCATTGCTAGTGTCAATATTTTTAACAGGTCTTAGTTGTTAATGCAAATGGATAATTATTATAAAATTATGCACCTTTTATGAATTTAGAATAAATTATCAATTCCTCTACCGCTTATTTGAAAGCCCCTTAGGCATTTTGGAAATCAATTTTAAACTTAAAAGACAGGTGAAAAACATAACAGTCAAAAAGTTGAAATGTGAAGGCTTTGTTGCAGAGCTAATTAAAATAATTGCTTTAAAAAAGATAGATTAAATATAAAACTACTTACTTATGAAACACAAAAATGGTGAATGTGACATATGTCAAAAATAATTTTCAAATTCATGTTCAATCACAAAAATAGATGCTAGATCACCATATTTTGATTAAGAGCTGACATAAGAGTAACAAAGCCTTATTTATATAGAGATTATGAAGACATTATTTTCATGTGACTAATATTGCTCAGCTAAAAATCTCTAAATTGGCCTTATACTTATATATTTTTCAAATAGTCACTTCTCCACTAAATGACTTTTTTGCCAAGTAAATTTGTTAATTTATAAATTAAATTTAACTTGAGGTGCTTGAGGCTGAATTGACTCTGGGTGATATTTTCACCAATTGTTCTGAAGTAACTAATAAATTATGTAATTAAGGAAAAAAAACTTTATCTCAAACACATAGAGAAATATAGTGTTCACAGAATAAATTTGTACTTATTAAACTGTAAATTATGCAAGCTTCTGTATCTTAATGTTGGTGGAGTGATTTTAAAACTTCTTGGGTACGGGATCAGATTGCTTTGACAATTGCCTCCTGGTTTCAAAATATCAAATTTATTTAATATTAATTATATATATTACCATTTGTTAATAAATATTGAAATAATGCTCAAAAGTTTCCTTAAATGGTTTCTGAAATCTAATTAGGTGAAGAAATGGACATAGTGTGTAGCAAGTGAATTTCAATCATTTTAACCCGTCATATAGTGTTATTCATATTAATGTAAATCACAAATTCTGTCGGGGTAAATAACAGGTTCATTTATGTAAAACCAAATCAATGTGACTTCAGGGTGAATATGATAAGGATTTGGAAAACAATATTAATGCCTTTTTCCTGAAATTTAAACTCTTCTATTATTCCCATTTTTTTATTTTTCAAGTCATTGGCATTTTTTTGTTAATTTATCTACACTCTATAATATTTTTAGAGAACTTCGGTCTATGTCTGTCCTCTTTTATGACATGTAATTAGTGGAAACTCTGAGAAAACCTAATAGAGTATGAATAATGAAACTAACATTTAGAGAATGTTCTGATGCTATCCATGACACTGTCAAAAACAAAAGTCTTCGGATCCTTTACTGTGTTGTGTTAATGTATTTTATTATTTAATATGATGACATGAGGATTTTTCTTTTCTCTCTGCATTTTGTTGTTCACAAGAAAGCCTCACTCAAGTATTTACATTACTGTTTGAAAATAAACTTCACACATGTTAATTTCCACTTGTTCTACACTACAAGCTATTCTACTCCGTTAGAACAAAAAGCATAAAACTAAAAATATTTACAGTGGTGTTAAATGGGCCTTCACCAAGGGATATCACATACATGGGACCTAGGCAACTAGGAAAAAAATGTCCAGTGATGACTGAGTTGCCTTCAAGCTTCATTCCAGACTTCTTAACATCCCAAAAGCTTCAGAAGTGACAGTTTAGAAGAATGCATTGAATAAGAGTCATCTATCAACTGCAAAGTCAATAGTGTATATTTGATTTGGCTGTCCACTGTTTCTGATGTTGAATTTTCTTCCAAATTTTTGTGATGCTTATCATTTGGTGTCCTATGCTTCCTCCATAACTACCTTCTACCACATTGTAACCCTTATCTCATTACAAATGTGGATTGAATTACTCTTGGGTTATTCCTGAAGCATATTGATCAAGTTTTTCATAGTATTATGCATCCAGTTGCCTTATGGCCTATGACCACTGTTATAACTTGTAACCATGTACTCTTGTAACTTGCATAATTTTCCATGTAGTCATCTTCAAAAAACTGCAAACTTTTGCATCATAGTAATATTGTAGTTGAAGTTATTGAAGTTGTTGCTATGATTGTGTAGGTCACAGGGCTTCTTGATGCTCCAATGGACTGCTCATTAGTTGGTTTCATTCATTTCAACTTATTTTACAACACCTACAGAAAAAGATTGGACTACTTGCTGGCTCCTTATGCATTGATGTAAACACTTGCCACTTGACTAATCTCTCCATGAAAGTAGGTTATTATAAATAACAAAATAATTAATGAGAAATAGGAATCATAAAGTGTACCTTAAATGATACTTATCCTTTATCTACTTCAACATATGATTTTGAAAGAATATAGAATATTACAGAGATGGCAGAATTCAATTAAAAAGTAGGAACATTTTACAAGCAGGCATTGATTACTCTATACACTAATTAGCCAGTAAAGAAATGAATTCCCTTATAATATGTCAGCAGATGTAATAACCATATAAAAGTCTGCTTTGTATGATAGCATGTAGTGAAAACCTCCTGTATCATTATGTTTTGCTTGCCAATGATGTCATTCATGGCCATCTCTTCAGCAACAATACATACATCTCACTTGCATTCCAAGTGAGAGGAGCATGACATGGAGAGAGTGGGTGTTTTGCAGCAAGAGGGCATCATATGAACAGCATGACCATAAGTTTAGAGCAAGAAACATCCATTGTTTTGACTTAAAAAAAGCTTCTTCTTTGACAAAAATGTATTCAAGAGATGTCTGGTAACAAATTCATTTTGGTAGCCAATATAGCTTTATAATTGAAAAGTCACCATGGGCTAATCAGGGAAGAGGGTGGAATTTTGTATGCAACCTGAATAAGGAGTTAAACATTTGTGTTCCCCTAGAGGAAGTGGCTACACCGTGAGCCAAATGGCTAAACAGCATATGTAGCCGTTTACACAGAAGGCTGTACAGGTTTATTTCATGGCCAAAAAGTGTCTTGGACCAATAAATCTAGCTCTGCATTGACCAAATGAAAAATATTACACAAATTACATCTTGCTTACAATCCTTAAAGCTGTTGCATTATGAAAAGTGTTATAAAAATATCAAATTTTAAGACAACTTAAAGGAACATCAAAATAATTTGCACAAAAGTAACTTCATAGCATTAATAACTTTTAATGTCATTATATTTTTTTGAGGATGGATATTGACAATTCATTTCACACCTCATGGTTGTTGGAACATTGTCAACATAAGTACCTGATTCTTTACCTTTTCCCCTACTGATAATGGAACTGTGAGTCTCTCATAGAAGGCTCAGGGAGTGAGTCATATGCTTTAAGTTTAATGCAGTTACTCTGGTCTCCAGTTTTCTCATTCTTTAATTTCCTATATTATTTTATTAACATCTGTGAATATGGAATTTGCTCCTGAGGAAAGGTATACAACCTGATATCTGTCCTTAAAGAGTTAATTAACCCTTTCGTGCCAAACAATCCATATATTGGGCATTCAGAATCATCCCCCAGTACAGGCGACCTTTTTTTTTGTCATTTTTCCTTTACTTTGTCATACATTCATATGCAGGGACTATACCAGTTTTGGGCTCAGGAATGAAAGGGTTAAAACACTTAAATTCTCACTATATTCTTAGTTAAGGGGACACTAATTTAAGCTTAGAGTAGTGAATTAATTAACAAATGCAAGGGTACATTATATGTATAGGGTGGTGAGAGTACTGCTGTAGTAATAAGTGGGTGCAACCCATCCCTCTCTCCTGCATTGAATTTTGCAGGACAGGGGATGGTAACCCTATTTGCAATTGAGTGCCTTATCTTATGAAATTAGAAAATACTTTTTAGTCTTGTGTCAATAGTTGTATGAGATGGAGATATTAAATGAAATGTTCACTCAATAAGAACCGTGAAAATTATGATTATTAAAAAATATTTAATGCAATTCACATTTCTTACTTTGTAGGTAATTAATTATTATTGATAGCAAATAATAAAGATAAGAAGAAGAATGAAGTTTAATGGGAACCTTTGAGGAAGTGGCTACACAGGCTATGTTGCATTTGGTACACTTGTGTAGAAACTTCCTCAAGGGAAACCTCTAATTAATGCAAATATTTGTCTTGTTTTGGATTACATGCTTTCATGGTGAAAGCATCAGTTATATGGACCAGACAAGAGGAGGATTAATATCATAAATTTGCTACACTTTATGAATACCAGTCAATATTCTATTCACGTACATGTAAATATAATTGTCCCATGTGCAACTTTGGTCACTGATTAACATATTTTTAGTATGTGGTCAATTGCAATGCAGTTTTCAATGCAATGCTCTGAAGTAAAACTGGATTTCACCTTGTCACATTGTTTGACTGTAAGATGGAAAATGATCTATTGAAGTGCAATTTCTTTGAAACTAAGAAAATTGAAAGAAGGAATAGAATCTAAAAAAATTGTAAATGTTCTGAAGATGTCCTCATGTTCTATAAGTAGGTGAGTTCTTTGATGCACCTTTTCATTCCTAGTTCAAAATTATCATTTTCTTACATTTATCTTATTTATAATTTTTTCTTTGATTTGTATACACATATTAAGTACCATCTGTAATTTCACTCCTAGAAAACCTTGGGTATGGATTTGTGTGACACTAGACACCTGAATGATTTCTGTGAACAGTTTGAGTGCATGTATTTGTATCTAATCCCATATGGGCACTCCTTTATAAAAAATGCCAAAATTAAGTTAATTTACAAACTTCCTTTCTTCAATAATAAATAGACCTTGTTAAGGTTATTGCCTATAACAACACTGGAATTAGCATCATTTTCATTACTATTATTCATAATGTGCATAGCAGAACATAAACTAAAAAGTGAAGAATATAGAGAAACATTCATTCCCATTGATTGATGTGGTTATTAAAGTACAGGGTCAGTTTTCAAATAAATTCTACTTGCACATAAGGGTAAAAATATATATAATCTTAAACTGTACAGCTGTATTATGTTATACTCCCATTACTGTATATCCATAAATTGGTCCTCTAGTATTGATATTTGATTTTGCCATAAAACCACTACATATTTCATTACAGACATTGGAACTGTAACTTTTCTTGAAAAATAACGTTTGACTAATCAGAATTGGACATTTCTTTGAATAAGAGCATTCTATGAATTGATGACAGTGTCCATTAAAACTGTTTGAAAAGATTTTTATTAAATACCTCTCATAATTAACATCCTTCCATAATTTATTTACAACTTCCAACTTTATGAGAGCATTTTAGCTTTTTTTTAAATATGCCATGAGTAACCCATTTTGTGACTTTTCTCTGTTATTAGTAAATTTTTTTGCACATAAGTAATCATATGCATTGATTACATATCCATTACTTGTGAATGATGGGTGGCATAGAAAAACAAAAGGATAACGACATGTATGTATGGTAATGAAAATGGATAAAGAATTCCAAATAGAAATAAATTCCCTGTGTGGAAATAAAACTATAGGCCTCCTGCTTGTTTGGCAGGTACTCAGACCACTGGGAAAATGCTTTTAACCATCAAAATAGCTGACTTATTATTGATCCCAAGTGCCATCTTGTTATATATGTTTTGGGCAATTATAACCCTTTCCCCAAGATATACGCAGATGATGCTCAGGTTCTGGGGAAAATATTTTTCTGTTTGGAATTGGCTCTTTCCATCTTCTTGACCAAGCATATCTTCATTTTCCTATAGCCGACAACAGCCGGATGTTAAAAAATGGTTTCCAATGTCAAAATATTTTCTTATATAAAAGGTTTGAAAAATTGTGATAAAGATGTTATTAGCAAAATAGTACTTGCTGCCCATTGAATTATCATACTATTTTCATATTCTGAAAGTGTCTAGTCATAATGGTAACCATCCCAGACAACAAATAGGTAGATATCTAACAGATATATTATTTTCCAAAAAATAGGATATCTAATAGATATTGTATTTATTGGTAGATCATCTTGGATAGACATGATTTAGATATCTATTTGCTGTGTGGTGCTGGATATAACTGTATATGCCTAATATATATCTATAGAGTGGCTCCCAAATATATCTGATTGATATCTTTAGAGTGGTTCCCATAGATATATGTATTGTGGCTCCCATAGATATCTTTTGGTAGATAATCTATGAATAGACATTATTTAGATATCTATGTACTTAGATTGACACAGTTTTGTGCACTTGTATAGCCATGGCAGCTAAAAACTTTTCCATTTGTTGAAATTTAACTTAAAGTATAGTTTTACTGTAAAGATTCATATAAATTTTATGTTATACTACTTACTCTTTATCTTTTACTAGAAGTTTCCTAATGAAATCCTTGGCATCTTCGGAAATTTCATTGAAGGCCTCATCATCAAAGTCATACTTTGCAATAGTCACATTTGCCATTGTTTCCACGTCCGTTTCCCCCATGAAAGGTGACAAACCAGACAAGCTGTTGAAATACAATAATTCAAAATGCATTTAATACAAGAAAAAAATTTCATGCCAATGTTCAAGGTTTTGTTTTGAAGACATATTCTTAGCCAAATTAATATTTTAATACATATGTGAAGCCAATTTACTTTAAATTTATGAAAATTCTTTTGAAATACTTTAATTTTAAAATTATGTGTTTTATGAGACTATAGATGTAGTAAAAATATACTCATTATTTATGGTTCTCCATTTTATCATATGTTGAAATATCATTGATTTATGATAACTAGCATAATAGAGCATCATCCTTAAGTTTTTTTGAGAAATGTCAATTTTTTATATATATCTCAAAAAGTCATTGCATCCCCTAGAGGAAGTGGCTGAACAAGTGTGCCAAATGGCTCACAGGTAGAGTTGCCAGCCACACACATCGTGTAGTCTTTTGGCACATTTGTGTAAACACTTCCTCCAGGTTCAGTTTACACCTTACTCCAGCTCACCAAAATTTACTCTCCTCCAATTTATGAAGTATATTAATATTTTTATTCTATCTAATCTAATATTATCAGGTACTGATTGTAATTGATCTCCTAGACAAATAAATAAAGTAGGTAATATACATTAATCTGGATATCTTATAAGAAACTAAAGTTTTACCTGTTTTATTTTACTGGCTGTATCTAAAAACCAGTAAGAACTTATTTGTACTTCATTTTAGTAATAAAGTTTTTTGGAATCATAATTTTTATAGACCCTCCTCATAAATTCATTTTGGCAGAAGATAGATACTAATGACATTTGATAGATGCAGATTTAGGCATAAACGTCAAATGTTTCATCATCATCATTCTCAAATAATTTGGACATGAACCAATAAAAAAATTGTCACTCTTTTTGGATACCAGAGGACTTGAGAAATTTTAAATTCAGATGAAATCAGTAATAATCACAGTAAAATGTATGAATGAAGTTAATTTTCTTCATGAAGTGAAGAGAATATAGAATAATAATATGGAGTAATATACTCACAGTACATAGCAGATGACCCCAACTGACCACATATCTGTGCCATATCCAATTTGGTCAAAGTTGACGACCTCTGGAGCCACAAACTCAGGGGTCCCAAATAAGACCTGTAGTTTCTTTGTTGGGTCAAATTTTCTTGCTAGTCCAAAATCTATTATTTTAATGCGATTTCCTGTCTTTGTAAGGCACAGTATATTTTCTGGCTGAAAAAGAAAAATCTCAATTCACTCATATGCATATGTGCTATAAGTGGTATAATAATAATATCTTTATTTACAGGTTCATGATTTGCATCAATCAGCTATTATTCAATATATAGATGATACATAGAAAACACACTACAAAGTCATATTACATGCACATAAAACCAGATGGCACACATATATATTCTTATTTTATTTATCTTATATTGATAATTTTATCTTAAACACTTGTAAAGGATTTAAAAAATCTATTTCAGGGTATGAATTTGAGAGCATTAGAGCAGCATTTATAGGAGAGAACTTTGCATAATTGGTTTTGTGCCATTCAGTATTGAAATGCAGATGACTTTGTAGATGCCTAGGAGGTACATTAAGATTTAAACATTGCAGTAGAGGTGGGCAATGTATTAAGTAATTTGTAGATGAAAATATTAGTGCTTTTTGAATATCTTTCTGCGAGTGAATCTAAATTTATATGAGCTAATATATCATTATAGCTATAGTCACCATATTTGAAATCTAGTTTGTATGAGCAAAGTCTGGGAAATTTTTGCTGAACTTTTTCAATTTTTTTAATGGAGGTGTTGTGATGTGGTGACCACACTGTAGAGCAGTATTCCAATATTGGTCTGACTATTGTGCAATATACAATTTTAATGTTTTGACATTTATTAAGCATAATAGATTTCTGTGGATAAAGCCAATCATCTTGAGTGATTTGGAGCCTATTTGTTCAAATGATGTTTAAAGTCTGTAGCAGTACGCATAGCAGTCTTTAGCAAGATTAACCCTATTTTTTAAGATTAAGAGAAGTTTAACCCTTTTTTAAGTTTAACACTTGTTAAAGGTTAACTTGTTAGAGTTGTCACAAGTCTGTATTTGAGTTGAAATATACTCCTAAATCTTTGATGTCACTAATCCTTTCTAACTCATATGCTTTATTGTCTTTATAGGTGAAGAGAACAGGATTTTTTTTGAAAAAGCTAATCACTTTGCATTTCTTTAAGTTTAGTTTTAGGTCATTTTCTTCAGACCAACTTAAGAAATTAAAGAAATCAAGTTGTAATTTTTCACAACCTTCTTTATCTTTTACTTTACTTAAAACCTGCAGATCATTAGCATATAGAAGAATGTTAGAATGCTTGTCAATGTACTTAACATCATTTATAAAAATATTGAATAACAAGGGTGATAGGTGAGCACCTTGTGGTACACCCTAAGTAACTGTGATTGGTTCAGAAAAACAATTTCTAAGTTTTATAATCTGTTTTCTACCAGTTATATAGTTTTCTATCCATGAGAGCAATGGATACCCCAAGCCCAGGGATTAAAGTTTATGAATTAAGGTGGCCTGATTCACAGAGTCAAATGCTTTATGGAAATCTGTATAGATGGAGTCTTTTTGTGAGCCATCTTCGATGACATTTTATATGAAGTCTGTGTATATCATCAAATTAGTGGACGTAGATCTACCAGAGGTGAAACCATGTTGTTCATCTATAATAAGATTTTTAAGGTGTAATCTTAGGATATCAGTGACTATAGATTCAAAAATTTTAGATATGTGAGATAATTTAGAAATAGGTTGATAGTTTTGAACATCTTATTTATCATCAGTTTTATATAAGGGGCAGATGTAACTGATCTTCCATAAATCAGGGAAAATACCGGAATTTAGAGAGATGTTATATATTAATGCTAGAGGAGAAGCTAGGGTGGCCATACATTTTTTCAAGAAAAATGGTGATATTCTATCAGGGCCTAAGGTTTTGGTGAGTTTTAATTTATCTTTTTTGATACCATTGCAGATGAGATAGAGTTTTAAATAGATTATTAAATGGTATATTTGATATTTCCCTTATAGTATTAGTAGAGTATACAGAGCCAAAAAATGATGCAAATAAGTTCACAATTTCTTGATCATTTTCGCCACTATTGGTATTAAAATGCATTTTTGTAGGTATCTCATTATTTCTTTTCTTAAGATTGGCAAATGACCAGAAATGTTTGGGTGATATTTTTAATTGATTCTCTACTGAAATAATATGTTTCTGGTAGAGTTTTGCATTTAGACCTTATTTTTGAAAATAATCTGTAGTCTTCTGGTTTACCAGACTTTTTATACTATTTATGAAGATGCTTTTTTAATCAAATCATTTCCTTGAATTCATTAATGCACCAAATAGGAAATATGGTCTTTTATAGCACAAATTGTGATATTCCATTAAATAATATTTTATAAAGACATTCTACTGCTGTGCTAGAATCCATATTTTGAAATATTGTTGCTCAGTCAGTTGAAGTTTAATATTTAGTTAGACTAATATAATCACCTTTGTAGAAATCATAGTGAATCATTTTTAAATGAGGGATATTTTACAAAATCTTTAGGCGTATGAGACGAAATTGCAATATTTAGTCCTAGAGGATGGTGAAATATATCAGGTTAAATCAGAAAATCCATACTACTAGTTATTATTATATTTTCATAGTTAGTGAAAACTAAATCTAAAATATTACCTTTTGAATTTTGATAAAAATTTATTTGATCTAAAGCAAGAAAGTTAAGACTGTCTAATAATATTTCAGCATTCCCTATTATAGTTCTTGAAGGTGATAGGCCAAACTTTTTTTCAGTTTTAGTCCATAAAATGTTAGGTAAGTTGTAATCTCCAAGAAGGACCACATTTTTTCAGGAGTCTTTTGTAACTTATTCTCTATAAGATCACAGTATTTTAAGTAAACATTTGTCACTATTTGGGGGTATAGAAACAGTTCCTATGCTAAAGGGAATATTATATATTATTGTTTGGGCACATACCAGATCGAAAATATCTGAATGGGATAGGAGTAAGGATGATAGATCCTTCTTAACACCAATGAGGACTCCACCTCCTCTTGCCTTTTTCCGATTTTTTTTATCCCTATTACATCAAAATAATGTATAGTTTTTAGTAGAAGTTCTGCACTGGAAATATCATTTGTTTAGCCACGTTTATATTCGAATAATAATTTAATTTTTAAAAGCTGTCATTGAGAATTCAAGTTATTAAATTTAGTCCGAAGACCTCTAGCATTTTGATAAAAGATATTCAAGTCATAATTAACTGAGAGACCTCTGTCTTTTCTTTTCATACATTTTTTAATACCTTATTTAACTATTGCTAGCATTTAATAGCTTAATTATACAAAATAATTTGTCTTCTTCCAGATGTTTGAAATGCATAATCGCAGTCTTCAACTCTAAGGTCAGTTAATAGGTGAGTATTAGCTGTGGTGCCCACCTAGCACCACAACCAATGGCATGTGAAAATTCGCATATCAGGTTAGAAGGGGCCTATTTCTTTTCATGTACTGACTGTGAGTTCCCAGGAAGATCTGTTATGCATGTGTTTAAAATTTTACGTATACATAAACCCAATGCTTTCTAAAGAAAGTTCTTTGTTTTTTTAAATTCTTTAAAATCCATTTTTCAATGCAATGCATATAAGGAGCCTAGGTTTTTGATAAATCTCATCAGTGTCTTCATAGGCATTAATAATCTTATTTTATGTCTATGATAAGAAAAGGATAAAACACCAAGGATAAAAGTACTTCAATATGGATTGGAACTTCATTGAAATAATTTTATGTGCAAATGTGAAATAATTTTGTATGTCATGCCAGTAAATATTACTGCAGTTAAAAATAGAGGGATTGTCACTTTGTTTATTTACACAAAATAAAGAGCACTGTAGAGATGACTGGTTTCAACAATAATCATCATCACAAGGTAATGATGATTGTCAAAACTGGTCGTGTTTTCGGTGCTCTCTTTATTTTGTGGAAATACTATACAATATGATAATTTCCATATTGTTTGGAATTCTGCCATATCATAGCCTATTCAGTGAAATTAATAATAAATGTGATCAAGTTTGCTAGATTTTTGCTCATTGTCATTGGTCTTCATATAAAATACATTACATCATGAAATATGATATCACACCCTTAGGCATAATGAATTCGTGAAGAATATAATAGAAGGAAAAATAGAGGGGAAGGCCCCGCGAGGAAGACCGAGGACAGATATATAGGGCAAATTGTCAGAGTTGTTAGAAAGAAGACCTACCAAGGGGTAAAAGAGATAGCACTAGATAGGAAAGGATGAAGGGCTAGGGTCAACCAACCTTCGTAATGAAGTACTGATGATGTTTTTTAAAAGGGGAAAGTTCTTAAGCAACTCACATATTGGAAATGAAATTTTATGCAACAATGGCAAATGTTGTGAATGTCATAGTCAACCTTGCTGTAGCTATATCTTGATAACGGTCGAATGTCACAGTCCTGCCAATTTTTTACAGTGATTCCTTAATATTGGCTATTTTTGAGGATACCCAGATCCAAGTCTCAATGACTCTGCTGGTTACCTCCAGCTAAACCCAAGATGAGTGATTATCTGGTGTCACATCTTCCTGGGAAAGTGCAGATGCCACAGGGAAAGGCCATGGCCTCCCTCATCGTATTGCCCTGACATGTGAATTTTCACATCCCCTTGCTCTTAGTACAAGGTGGGCTCTGTCCTCACCAATCAAACCAACCTTAGAGTGATGGAAATACGGCTGTGAATATTTTGTTATCTTCGTTCTTTCGTCCATCTAAGTTTGATTCAATACTCACCTTCATGTCTAAGTGTAAGATGTTTTGACGGTGGACAAATTCAATTCCCTCACAGATCTGCCTCATGAAAATAGTGCAAGCCTTCTCTGTGAGGATGAAGTCGTCATCTATGACTCTCTCAAAGAGCTCTCCGCCCTCGATTCTGTGAACATGGAGAGATACTTTGGTTATTGCGATATTGAATTGTCATTCTGGTAGCTAATGAATTTCAAAGGGGTTATTGAAATCAACGTGCCTACATTTGAGGCAGACTCAACTTTCGGATTGAAATGAACAAGAATGAGGTGATGGCAGGGGATGTTATCACTTTGGCATTCTCGAGACCACTGTTGTGACCCTCACACAAATATTGTACATTTGATTAATTTTTATACCCAAATTCATGAATGAATGTAGAAAAATCTTTTCATAGTTCATGTTTCAAGAAATGGGTCAAAAGAAGCTGCAGTTTCACAGGTAATAATTTATTTTATAGTATATCCCTACTGCACGGCAGAAGAACCACAGAAGTGTGAGTTATTGTGAATTGCAGAGTTACTTTTAATCCTGCCCTTGAAATATGGAGGAATTCCACTTAGTTAAGCCTGAGTCAGTATCCTTTATTAGAGACATTTTAAGTAACCAAGCACTTACATTTCTCTTAAAACAGTAAACGGAGCGAAAACATTGCAATCTCAGTTACCGGTGTTGTAGTTTTGGGAAACTAATCCATGGAGAGAACTAATACTGACGATCACGATCTAACTTTGAATCGTCAATGCCAATTATATGAGTAATCGGTGCATTACTAACCCCTAGGGTTATTAACAACCTGATAGGGAAGGGTCATTTTGCCCCTTAGCTCTCAGCAGTAGTCCCTGTCCCGTCTCAAGGCAAATATCATAAATATCTTCCATTTTTTAACTATTCTGATCGATAGTCTTGTGTTATCGTTCGTCAAGATAAGAACCCATAATTTATTTCACTACTTTCCACGAGTTTTCTTTGATAATTACGGGCCCATGATTTAATTCTTAGCTTTCCATGATTTTTCTTTGTTAATTATGGGTCCTAACGAAGAAACAAGGCATGATATGCAGAGCGATTAAGAGCATAAAATTAAAAACGGAGTTATGTAAAGAAATGGCTTCATTGAGGAGTATTTTATCTCGTTATACAAGGAATTAAAGGACGCAAACTGTGATTTAAACTGAATTCATAGATGCAAGACGAATACAAATTCAGGTTTCCAATATGCTACACATTTCGCATTATTTGAAGATGGTTCCAGGAAAAATATGAAGCGCTGCCATCTCCGACATTGAAATTGTAGCAGCATGTTCGTTGCGAAAACATGGCTTTATACGTAGAATGAATGATATTTACTTACACATTTATAAATCATACTGCGAAGTAGTTGACATGGATCATATATACTGATAAGACTCAGTTTGTATTACAATTTCGTTTTGTTTTAGGTCCAGAGCCGTTATAACAATCCGGCGAAGGTTTATTTGGACACCGAAAGTCTAACAAAATGGTCTTGGGGAATTCATCATCTGCCATTACTCCAATGCTTTATTCGAAGAAAAACTTTTAAAATTCCATTTTACCTTTCGTTGCAAGACAATTTATGTACGCCTAATTTACAGTAGATTCCAAGAGCAGATTTGAGATTTTAAAATTCACACTGTTAACTCTATTTTCATTGAAAACCGGCAATGTTTTTTTGGATGCTCGACAGACTAATTATAAAAAGGATCATTTTTCATACCTACCGATAAAGCACACTTCAAAAGATTCTTTAAAATTCCTCTCGAGATTTCTCGTAAAATATTTATCTATCGGTTTATAACTTTTGCTTGAAACGCCCACAAGTTCAATTTTCGGGGTACAAACTGTGGCGTTACAAGATTTCGGCGTGGTGAGCGGGTCCTGGCTGGAGTAGGCGAGGGGTGGATTGGTACTCAACAGTTCGAGGATGACCCAGAAGGCCTTTCCATTAGCGTCGAAGGCGTCGTATAGCTGGATGAGCCTCGGGTGCTGCAGCTTCCTCATTATGTCCACTTCCCGCTCCACGCTCCGGCGGTCCTCTCGACGAGGGGTGGCCACGCACTTGGCCGCCAGCTGCAGGCCGGTGGCCTTCTCGCGGCAACGGTACACCGTACCGAACTTCCCCCTGCGGAATCACGGAGGACGAGAGCGTAGTGAGTGAATTATTTAATTGTTTCCGGATAGGGTTTTCTATATTACGGCATTCTGGAACCTTAGGGAAACCGAGAACGTCCACTTTCATTGTTTAACTGAAATAAAATTTACAGAAAGTATGAATCCCAGCCTTTTATTTTGGTGATGGGGTAACCTGAAGACTTGGCCGGACATAGTATTTCAGAATATTGCTAATTATGAAACTTCAAGCTTGAAAGTAGAAATAGAAAACATTTTTACATGAAAAATAATACTAAATAATTGGTATCTTCATTTCCCACTGCTGGAATTACAGAATTCAAAGAGCGATTTTCCAAACATAGTATTTAGTGTTTCTGGAACGGGAAGGCGTAAAAAAATTCTGAAAATGGGCTGTAAGTAATTCGTGCCCTGGAACACTATCCGAATGTACCACCAAAAGTCAATGACAGGCGAAGCGTTTATTTCCAAAATCACCCAGAATCTTTCTCACCACGAAAACTTTTATTCGTACCACCACCAAACCGATGGCAAATACGATAGATGAGGGTAGACGACCTTTTTCTCAATTCTCAAGGGTTAAAAAAAATTCAAAAGACATTTCTTAGCACTACGCATTAACACGTTCAACTTTCAGGTACAATAAGTTTCTTCTTTCTCTCCTTCCTTTAATATTTACCACAGGGCTGCAATGAATGCCACAAGAAGTTTCTCTAACAAACTTGTTAATATTTACAAATATGAAATCAACTGATATGAAAATATTTCAATACCTCATCCAGTGAAGGTACTAGTGGAAATCAGTAATCGCAAACAGTTTAAAGAGAAAAGTTAGCTGAGATCAAAGAAGATTCAGGAAACAAATAGATGCATTTCCACAGCGGTCGTGTGCAATCTTTTTTTAGTGTGGAAATACATTTAAGCTAATATAATGATAGGATAAGCTAACATAAGGATAATAGATACCCATGTCTATAGAGGAGCAAATATTCATACTGATCACTTCCTTGTTCAAACAAAAATACAACTATGGGCAAAATGGAAAAAAACAAAATTTATGAAAGAATCCGATAAATGAAAAAAAAATCTTCGAAACTTACCTTCTGAAGGAAGACAGTATTAGATGATTGTATCAGTACAGGCTAACACAAATGCTCGAACAAACAAAACCAGACCACAACGTCAATATTGAGTGGGAAAACATTAAGAATGCTATTACACAAATATCTATGGAAGCTTTAGGCTTCAGAAACAAGAAGAAACGGAAAAGAGGCTTAAAAGTCTGGAACGAAGA
>WURS02029889.1:0-11645 GCA_011762765.2 Rhinocypha anisoptera | reverse complement strand
GACGCGAGCATTGACACAAAGGACTACGCGAACGATGATCCTTCTCTGATTGGAAACAGTATCAACAACTTCAAAGATGGGTTGAATGCGGGAGGGAATATCGTTTTGGCGCATGACGTTCATGAGCAAACGGTGCGTGCTCTGACGCCGGCCATGTTAGATGAGATCAAGTCTAGGGGATTGACTGGTATGTTTCATTCTTCACATCGATTGTATTTCGGTGATTCACTGACTTCTTTAGCTGTTACGGTGGGAGAGTGCTTAGGTGATTCGAAGGACTTGTGGTATAAGTAGGCTTTTGGATCGGGATCTTTATACATAATAATGTCTGGATAGCTACTACGGGAGCTTGATTCAGTGATTTACCCTCATTTCCATAGTCAAGTCGTTCATAGTTCGTCTACTTTCTATGGAAATCTGTAAATTGGTTCAGCAGTGAGCTTCATTGATCTCGCAAATCTAACCTCGTTCGCTTTACGATATTGCGACTATAATGACGGAATCTATCGTGAAATTCAGTATTGGATCAGATCTGTGATCCCATGCAATGGCCTGGGCGGTAGGTGTTAAAGAGACATGGACAACAAGATCCAATAAATTCAAGTTTAAGGATGATAGTTCAGCCCGAAAAAGGGTGGCGTCTGCTCTCTCTCTTGGCGTGTTGCCGGACGGGCCATGCCTCAATACATACTCCGTAGTTGCCCTAGTCGAAACACGAATCCACCAAATCACGCAACGTGCATACTCCGTAGATCGCCTGTTTCGACAAATTAGTCTCGGTTTCGAATATGCTCAAACTGTTTCTCAACTTCATCCGCCAAATCCCCGAGGTACCTCCGACCCGGTTTATTTCTAACATTCTTCAAATAGCTCTCGACAAGGCACAACCCGCACGGAGAAGCTAATAACCAGCTAGTACTAGTAGAAAATGCTTTGAGACTAGTGTTTTATACTAAAATAGGTCTGTGAGATAATTATCAACAAAAACAAAACCCTTCCCTTTTAGTGACATCATCAAGACCCCATATGTTTAGATTCATGCTGCCTTTGATACATTTACCAAGATTAGGCAATTCCCACAACCCTATCTTCCTACATGACGATACTGTAGTTTGAAAATAGGGTGGGATGGTTAAATTGACGGAGTTCATGCCAGCACCTCTTTCCAGAAAAGCAATGATCCAGTGGGAAGTTGTTTCTGGCCTATGTAGTTTAACTAGCCAGCACTCTTTAATCGTTTCTCTGAGAGGGCAGCAACCTCTCTAATTGAAACATCGGGGGTCTACTTAAAAAAGAAGAGGGATTAGTTCAGTTTCGGTTAAAAACTCCAACCTATAAACTGTCCTTGGATCATTTAAAGGCCGGTTCCTGTCCAAGTCATTTAGCTTTCCCTTTCAAGTCTTCAACTATTCAAACCATCCCTGACTACGATGAGGTTTCTCAAAGCAAAAGCTGGCCTGGTGTCATCTGGCATATATTTGCTCGCATCAGTGTCTGTTGTCAGCGCCGACTACGCTCTCCCGTCGACTTAGGGTTGGACATCAACTGATGCTCTAGCAAACCCCGAGTCCAGATGGAAAGGACTTCACCAATGTGGTCTTCAACGATAAGAGTATTGTGTATGCATCAACCACTGATGCGAGTGGGAACTACAACGCAATAAACTTCGGCGCCTTTTCGGATTGGCCTGACATGGCATCTGCGAGTCAAAACGCATTGAGCTTTACAGCTGTTGCGCCCACTTTATTCTACTTCCAGCCAAAGAATATCTGGGTCCTGGCCTATCAATGGCGTTCGAGCACGTTTACCTACCGAACATCAAATGATCCTACCAATTCTAGCGGATGGTCATCGGAGCAAGCCCTTTTTTCTGGAAAGATCACCAGCTCAAGCACTGGCGCCATTGACCAGACTCTTATCGGTGATGCTACGCATATGTACCTTTTCTTTGCAGGAGACAACGGCAAGATCTATCGCTCCAGCATGCCTGTCGACAATTTCCCCGGAAACTTCGGCACAGCGTCTGAGGTGGTACTAAGCGATACTCAAAACAACCTATTCGAGGCAGTCCAAGTGTACACTGTCAAAGGCCAAAACAAGTACCTGATGATCATCGAGGCAATTGGATCACAAGGGCGGTATTTCCGTTCATTCACCGCCAGTAGTCTCGGTGGTTCGTGGACAGAGCAGGCAGCAAGCGAGAGCAATCCCTTCGCTGGAAAAGCCAACAGCGGTGCAACTTGGACCAACGACATCAGTCACGGCGATTTGGTTCGCACCAACCCTGACCAAACAATGACCATCGATCCTTGCAACCTGCAATTCCTCTACCAGGGACGAAACCCGAACTCTGGTGACGACTACAATACTCAACCATGGAGGCCGGGTGTGCTCACTCTGAAAAACTAAAGTGGCTTTGGTATTTAAGGGGTGGGGTGGAATGGAGCAGTGGGGGCGAAATTGTCTGTGAGGGTTGAGATCATATAGCATGAGGGCTCATGCCCAAGGAGGTGTGCGGCGGCAGTGGGAATGCTCCGGACAAGTATCATTACCGTTTGCTGGGAAAGTTGAATATAAAGCGAGTCTTTGTTTTCGTTGTATAGTACAGCAAATCTCTGTTGAAAGAACGGTTTGCCCAAAGGTCTCCCTTTTAACACCCACATCGTGAGTATCTCTCGTACATATCATAGCTACAATTCAGCCGTCCTGAACTCCAGGCCTACTTCCATACACGTTTAGCTTGTCTCTATGTAGGTGGTGTGTCACTACTGTAGCGACATTTTCCTTTTTATTCTCTTGCTAGTATTTATGTAGAAAAATGCAACATTTGCCCGTGGTTGTTCAATGCTTAATGCCCTTAAGGTTTCTCATAGATTACATAGACGGATTGAAAAATGGCATTCGATCCGGCGGTCCTTCAGGATCCGCGGCGGAGCATTTGATCAGGCCAAGAATTTCACATCTACTCCATACATCAAAAGACTGGTTTGAGCTAGTGCAACCTAGACCACATGAAGCGTTAACCCTTCTTGTAATACGGTAGATTGAACATCGGTAACTACCGAACAGAAAGGGTCACCCCCCAATCTAAACCAATCAGCAGTGGGGCAATAGGCTATAATCCCGTTTTGATAAAGGGCTCCTGAGTTTCAGGTCAAAATACGTCTTCTTCCTAACTCAGGCCATATATTCCAGATCTAGCACACGGCGCCAAGAACGAAAATCAAGGCAATACAGCCATGCGTTTTACCGGCCATATTAAACAATCACAGGTTTATATTCTAGACGGCCAGTAGCCGGTTTTTGTAAGGGTGCTCATGGAGGGTTCCCTCCCATCCCGTCCGGTTATGTGATCACATCCAGGACCGCTCGCCGCCGAGATAATGTACCTGCCAGAAACTCAGAAGCAGACAGGTTGTTTGGCACGCCTAAAAGGCAAATAAGCTCCGAGTGTATTCCTTAATGGAATGGCTGCAGAATTGGCAGTGTTACTGTTTCAACTGGTCCCTTGAGTAGTCCAGCAATAAGTAACATCAGCCCAAAGATAAAAAGCATATCACGTTTTGCAGTGCTACACCCTTCACCCTCTAGTCTTGGGGTTCCGGTTGAACAAGCAACTCAAGGTAGATAGATCCACCTGACGGCTCCATTGTCGGACAGTGGACCAAAATCTAGGTTCGGGCCCCTTTGTTGTAGGGTAATTTAAACAAAGTGGATTTGCCCTATCTACATGATTCCCAGTTCCTACCCGCATAGAACCGTGATACCCATGAAGGGGAGGGGTAAAACAGGGCCGGTGCGAGTCAATAACACCCATCAGAGCTATTATTCCGCCGGCTAAATGTGGGTGTTGATCGTTGGGTATGAAACATTCGATGCATCTGGCCATTCCGATCAGTACTCAGAAGCCAACCCGGCCACATTGTTTGAGGTCATGAAATAATCAACTCCATTTTTAGGCTTTTAGGCTGTTTAAAATCGATATTGAACCCAATTGGTGAGGTATAAAGAGGTTTGATTTCCATTGATTGAGGGCGATAACAACACTAAGTGATCATCTAAACTCAGTTGGAACTTGCAATTTCAATCTTGAGAGCAAGCAAAATGGTTGCCTTCTCTTCCTTTCTCTTTGCCCTCTCCACCATCTCTGGCATCTTCGCGGCCCCCAGTGACAACTCCAATCTTGTCCAGCTTGCAAAGCGCGCAATCACAAACTCCGAGACTGGCACCAACAACGGCTACTACTACTCCTTTTGGACCGATAATGGCGGCGATGTGAGCTATACCAACGGCAACGGTGGCCAGTACAGCGTTGAGTGGAAGAACAGTGGCAACTTTGTCGCTGGAAAAGGCTGGAATCCTGGCAGTGCCAAGTATGGTTCACCCATGGCCCTCCAGTCGATGAAAGTGGAAGAGAGCTAACCATGATCCCTTACAGGACCGTCACCTACAGCGGCAATTTCAACCCTAGCGGCAACGGCTATCTCTCCCTCTACGGCTGGACCAAGAACCCACTTGTCGAGTACTACATCGTCGAGAGTTACGGCGACTACGACCCCTCCAGCGGCACCACCCAGATTAGCAGTGTCGAGAGCGACGGCAGCACTTACAAGATTTACAAGACCACTCGTGAAAATGCGCCTTCCATTGAGGGCACGTCGACCTTCGACCAGTACTGGTCCGTCCGCGAGAACCACCGTGTCGGTGGCAGCATCACCGTCCAGAACCACTTCGATGCTTGGGCTAAGGCCGGTCTGACCCTGGGTACTCACGACTACATGATCCTTGCTACGGAGGGATATCAGAGCAGCGGGTCTTCTTCGATCACAGTCCAGTGATTTGGCTTTTGTCTTTCTTTTTTTCATTCACGTTCGACTGTGGCAATTTGTCAAATTACCTGCTAAAGAGACTAGAGTTCCTTTAACACAACGGTTGGCTCTTATGGTGTATTGGCCTTTTTCAAGTTGGCGCGAGCAATGGGGATGTGCTCTCCTTGTATCTTAGCTTTCTGTGTACAGGCATAGTCGCGCGAATGCCTTTCATTACATGTAGATACCACATAGCATCAGGAAATCCGACTGCCACACCAATTAACTATGTGGAGAATGCAGGACATGCAGAATAGTTATGCATAGGATCGACATTATCTCCAATCGGGTATTTCCAAATCTCAGCTCAGCCATCCCTAGATCTTGATTCCCTCGAATTAAGCTTAAAGCACCGACTAGTCATTGTTGGCATGATGCTTCAACTCTTGCTTAATCCAAAGATGAGAGATATGGCTATACAAAATAAAGTAAGTTCTATAAAATGTCTAGATAGTCTATACTCTACAGGGTATATCATAATCCATAAGCAAGCTGTGTCTACCGTGAACCGTGTGTTTGAACCCTCATCCATACCGTCGACAACATGCACAAATCAATAACCCCCCCTCGGGAAAGACATAGTTTTTCAATTCGCGCCGAACCTACTTTTCGAGCGTAACCACCCACCAAAGAACCACAATGAAAGAGGAGCAACCAGCCCCAAAAACAAACACACAAACCCCAACACGCTATTCCCCCATCCCAGTCCTAATCGCTCATACAAGCTGCCTGCGAAAAGTGGAAATCCGAAAGCCATTAACGTGCGGACAAAGGCTACTGCGCCTGTCGCGCTGGCGGCATAGCGCGAATAGGCGTCAATGACATATGCTTGCGCACACTGGAAAGAGATGAGGAGGCCAAAGGCGAAGATAGCAGCTCCGATGTTGGGGATGATCCAGTGTGTGCGGTAATGAGCCGTCCAGCCGTAGATGAATAACCCCACTGGGACAAGTAGCCCGCTTGGGATCATCATGGGGACCCTGTATTCGGGTTTGCCGTCGTGGTTGTAGTGATTTTTGAGACGCACGTACAACTAAGTCGAATCGTTAGTTTGAGTAGTGCAATCATTGTATGAGGAGAAAGATGGACAAACCATGTCGAGAAATCGACCACAGAACTGGAGGCCAAGAACAAACCCAACACCAAGGGAAAGGTAATTCAAACTTGCAGTACCGGTCGCTTCCTTGTACACACCTTCCCAGACCATGGGAAACGACGCAAGGCTAGGAAATGTAAGCATTCGGTCAAAATATTAGCAATATGGCAAAGAAATACTTACACCAGGTACATAAGTCCGTATTGATAACCTCTTACCAAAGCCAATGCTTGGATGCAAGGTTCCATTGTAAGCATCAAGAGAGGACGAGTAAGGTTTTTCTGCAATGACTGACCCAATGTCCGGTCAGGATTGTCGTACTCGGTGCGCAGCTGGTCATTGCCAGTCTCCTTTCGCAGCTTCCGCTTCTTCGCCGCAAGAATAGCAGGCGCATAGGTTTCACTGAGGAAAAGGCAGGCCAGGACTTGGACGACGACATCAGCAATACTGACAATCCAGAAAATCCATCGCCACGACATGTATTGCGTGAGATACCCGCCAGCTATAGGACCGATGACTGGACCGAGGAATGGCATCAGACTGTACAAGGCTATAGCTGAGCCTCTTTCCTCCTTGTGCCAACAGTCGCTCATTACACCACCACCAATCTATTCCAAATATCAACACTGAAGCTAGTACAGCAATGCCGCGAAGAAAACCATACCGACTGAGGTGCACTGGCACCCAGGCCACTCAAAAACCGAAAGGCCATCATTTGTCCCTTGGACTGTGCGAACCCGCATACCACATTGAACACCAGGAACACCGAGTTTGCGGACTGCAGTACAAGCACGCGGCCAAACATTTCCGATAAAGGCGCGATTACAAACGGGCCAACGCTGTAGGCCAACAGGAAGATACTCATCATCAGATACTGCTCAGTGGCGTTCGTGACATGGAACTGAGACGCCATCGTGTCTAGCGCAGGAGCCACCATCGTCGACGAAAGGGGTGAGATAAAGGTAAAGGACGAGACCAAAAAAGTTGCCGTCCATTTGCGAAGACGGTTCCAGTTGAGGGGGTTGGTGGGATCATCAGGACCGGACCAAGTGACCTATTTAGGTAACTTTGTTAGTTGATATGAGAGGAAGATGATCAGCAGAAGTGCCGCTTGGAATTCTCACAATGTTCGACTGTTCATCGGGTGCTTGGCCGGATTCTAAGTCATGGGTGTTATGTGAACCCTTTTCCAAGGAAGACGGAGTGCCCGACTCGCATATGTGGTCCTGAGACTTCGAATGCGCCATGACAAAATTCAACACTGGCTGGGTGGAAGGTAGTAGGTATCAAATTGGCAAATAGTCATGATAATGGCCCAAGGACAAGATCTTTTATGTTGCAACTGCCATCATTCAATTAAACAATGTTGCCTTGTCTGCGGATACAAGCCTTCGCAAATTTCCGCCCAGATCGAGAAGATCACTATTTCATGCCTTACCAGGCTGTCGGTAGAAGAAAGATAAACAAACCCTTTTTTTATTTAAAGAAAAAAAGGTATCATTGGACCGTTGGAATGAAGGGTGGAGAATGGCCAGGTATGCAGCATGGGGTAGTTGTGCCCTTTATTTAGGGTTTGGGGTGCATGTTAGCCCAATCGCAGGCCGAGAAACACGAGACAAATTACCAAAACGCAGGCACCTAGATATCAAGCAAGGGAAACACGATATAAAGTGGCAGTGCCGGGTGGGCCATTAGCCTAGATTTCTTTTCTTTTCGCTGGAAGAGACACGGCACAGGCATACTTCATACTCCGCAAAACATTTTAAACTACTATAGCAGGCAACGATTTGCATGGTATGTATCTCCAACGCTCAAGGGCCCTTCTTTCCCACTGCACGGGATTGGCTGCATCCGGAAAAAGAAGCATATGCTAAGCATTCGCTCCAATCTGCCATCAGGCAGCCATACATCCGATTTTAGAAACTCGCTTCTTCTTGGATCACTGGACACAGCCATCATGTTGTCGGCAAAGTCGGAAAGAGTGAAGCCATTTGTTCTATGCGATCTCGATACTATGAGATGCGGTACGGATCCATGAAATGACAGTTGGCAAAGCATATCTATTTTGAGGTTGAAGGCAACGACAAAACCCCTTGTGGTATTTGCAATGGCTGTGTTGAATGCTGATCGTGATGGGGACGAGAGGGTCTTCAAGACATCAACGCAAGCGAACACACGGACGATAGCAACGAACTAGAGCAAGGGCATGTTATCCAAATGGTCGAATTCTGGCGGTTCGCAACAACATATATAGCGTATGGCTTTCCCATCAACTTTGAAGCGTCTCTCAGTTGAAGTCAAAGTTTATACTTCGTTTCCCCCTTCCGCTGGTTTACATCCCTTGGGCGCCTTTGTGGAAAGATGGTCTCACTGAAAGTCCCCGTTGTCAAAATCCTCGTCTGCCCTTCTGGCTTCAAGGGCAGTCTTGAGCCCGGAGCCGCCGCAAATTGTATAGAACAAGGCGTCCTCCGCGCGCTTCCCACAGCCGCCATACGAAAGCTTCCACTGGCCGACGGTGGAGAGGGATTTACCAGGACACTGGTCAAAGTCACCGCGGGCGAAATTCGACAGGTCACAGTTACCGGACCCCTGGGAACTCCTATTGATTCATACTTCGGAATCCTGGGAGGTGATGGGCCCAAAACGGCAGTGGTCGAAATCGCTGCGGCCGCCGGCCTGAGCCTGGTTCCCACCGACTGCCGCAACCCTTGTATCACAACGACATTTGGGGTTGGACAGCTCATATCTGCCGCTCTGAATGAAGGCGTCGAACGAATTTTAGTCGGATGTGGTGATAGTGGAGTCAGCGATGGAGGAGCTGGGATGCTCCAGGCCCTGGGAGCTCGCTTAATCGGACTGGATGGACTAGATGTTCCCAGAGCAGGCGGCGGACAATCTTTGCTTGGTCTTGTGGGCATCGATCTTTCTGGAATAGACCCGCGATTGAACACAGTCACCATTGAAGCAGCCTGCAATTGGAAGAACATGCTCTGCGGACCAGCTGGCGTTGGCGTGGCGCGTACCTACGGACCGCAGAAAGGAGCCACCGCAGAGCAGACTGAGATGCTAGCGGAAGCGTTGGATAGATATGCCGCGGTGGCTAAACAGTCATTGGGAGTTGATGTGTCCAAGGCACCTGGAAGTGGTGCCTCGGGAGGCCTAGGTACTGGCCTGATGCTGGTGGGAGCGAAACTGTGCCCTCGCTATGAAACGATCATGAAATACTTCAACACGGATAAGGAGATTGCTTCCTGCGACTTGATCTTCACCGCAGAAGGAGGCATTGATTCCCAGACGCCGAGAGGGAAGATTCCAGCAGAAGTAGCCATTCGAGCTAAGAAACAGGGGAAGCATGTACTCGTGCTGGCTGGGACCGTGGGGGACGATGCGGAGGTGAACTACGAGGTTGGGATTGACGCATACACATCGATCCTCCAGAAACCGTCGACCCTGGAGGAAGCAGTCAAGCAGACAGAACGGTTGTTGACGGACAGCGCTGAGAACACCATGCGCATGGTCGTAGTCGGGTCGACTTTGCCATGGAAGTTTGTCAATTAGCTGTACATAATGGCAGTCATGGTGATGATAATGATGATGATGTTTATTCATAGTTGGTTTTTGTATATATTCCGTTTCCGTTTTACTTCTATCATTTCCAAGTAGTATTTTATTTGCCATCTTTCCACTTGCTCTCTGCTTTCAACAGTACTGTTATCAAATTCTGTACTGTTCCGTCATCTTGACGCTGGACAATTTCTATGCCGCGCAATCTGGAGGCCTCGCTGTCTCCTGAGCGCAACCTGCTACTCTACAATGACAATGGCGCTATTATCGGTGGTCAGTACTACAATCAAATTACTTGAGTATAGGTGACTGACACTTTCACTTTCCCAGGATTGGAAATACGCGAAGCATCACCATATATCAGTCCAGACATGCTTTGCCGTTATTGCGCGGAATTTCTCACATTTCCTCCCATAGCGCGCTGGGCAATCTACCATCTACACAAGGATGGTACTACAGGACATCGGCTGCTTCCGGTGGATGACAGCATGGTCACTCCAGACCTCTACATAGTCCTCGATGACAGTACTTCCAAGAGCCATCGCCATCGCCAAAGCTTTTACTGACCATGAGAGTAGCCGCCGCACCTATAGCTGTCAGCGTGGCGCCGGAAATGGCACCAAGGCGAGTTTACTCTCGTTCTCCTAGCTCAGCCCAAATAGCCAGAGAGACAACCAGCCTGGTAATGACAGTTTCACTCTCATATAAATTCATGTTATATTGACCTTTCTTTCAGCAGGGATATTTCCGTGATGGCCTGCGAACAAGAGACCGCGTTTGTGCCCTCTCTGGAGCGAGTATGCGACTCAGAGGCTGGCCATTCAATGCCTTAGAAGCTGCCCACATATACCCAGTGAATCGAATCCACGAATGGAACCTGGGTAATTTTCACCGTTGGATAACTGATACCAGCAGTCCACAATTCACTGGCACGTCTGGTCTGTACTCTCTTCAAAACGGCCTTCTTCTAAAAGCAGACATTCATATCGTATGGGATTCATGGGGGATTGCCGTTGATCCAGATGTAAGATCATTCTCCCCTTTTATAAGTCAAGGCTAATATATATATATATAGCAAGACTACCGCATAATTTGCTTCGGTGATGACCACCAAATGCTTGGGGGACGCCGTCTCTCAGAAAGTGCCATAAGCGCCCTAGACCCTAACTACCGGGTCAGCGTTAATCTCCTCCGTTGGCACTTGCAGATGTGCATACTGGAGAATATGGAGGGCAATGCTGGAACGCCCGGCTGGGAACATGATATGGGATCAGACGGTATGGGAGAGATCCTCGATGAGATGGACGGAGAGCGAATGGAGGCAGAGCTCAGCTCTCGTCTTGGCTCAATGCTAGCCTAGATTTCCGCTTGCTTTTCAACTCATCAAGCACAGGAATGGCACAAGATCCAAAGTGTATTTTGAGTCCACCTTCATCTGCCACATACAAGTTATCTACTTCATCGTCCCTGGCTTCGGTGGATAGTCGAAAGAGAAAGAGAACGAGCCTCCGTTCTAGTCGTGATGATGATACTATATCAACTATATGGTCTAGAACCCATTAACGACTAACTACTGCATGAATACAGTGAGTTAAGTACAGCTGAGTGGATGGGAAGCAGGCCGTCCTACATTTTATACCCTATACCGGCTTATGGACCGGGTTTCCCTCCACTGCCGACTTTCACCATATACATTGCAGAGCTATAAGTGGCCTAGTTGAAGACATGACACCACAGATTGCGCCGAGAGCATCTCGCGAAGTCCTTTCTTCTTGCACCGTGAAAGTTCGAACAGGGCCAATTCCGTGGCTTATGCATTCCACGTATAGCCGTATGTACCACTGGTTTTGGCAATGTTACGGGTGACAGTTCAGATAGGTCTCAATTGAGAAACCAATTTGTCATGTTATAGCGGACATCCAGGGTATGTACTCCGTACATGAATCATCAACTTAACTATGTAATACAAGCACGATTTCTCATACTTCACCGCCCACCCCTAACTAGTACATATGTAGTTCAGTCTGACTTGCCAATTGTATAGCCAGAGGAACTGCTAGCGGACGAGAACCCCCCGTAACCATTCATGCGCCCACCATTCCCATATACAATCCCAG
>WURS02029878.1:0-11646 GCA_011762765.2 Rhinocypha anisoptera | reverse complement strand
GGGGGGGGGGGGGGGGGGGGGGGGGGGGGGGGGGGGGGGGGGGGGGGGGGGGGGGGGGGGGGGGGGGGGAGGGGAATGCGAAAAAGCTCTTTGAATATGAATGAATCAATTTATTCCTCGGGCATGAAAATTGAAGAACTCTAAAGGAAGCTTTTGCGTGGGGATATAGAGGGAAAGAGAGAAGGGAAAGGGTAGGGTGGGCAGGTAGGCTGGGTGGAAAATATTGAAAAGAAAATAGAACGAAGAGAAGACATTTCCGTCCGTCGAGTGAAATGAGAAGAGAATATATCTCATTAAACCGAATAAGGGGGAGGGGCGGAGTGAAATAACCTGACAGAGGCGGTGGTGAATATACAGGGGCCCTTCGTCCCTCCTACACGGCCGCCCCTGGCTATCCCACCGTCCACCCCCACCCACTCTCGTGGCCAACCAACCCACCTCACCCTCCTCATACCCTTTGCGTCCGTTTATAGAATGGGAATGAGAGAGAGAGAGGGAGAGGGGAGGGATGTAGGGGCAGAGAAGGGAAGGAAGAGGGGAGGGAGGAGGAGGAGGAAGAGAGGGGGGACGGGGAGAAGGATGGAGGGCGGAGGACGAGGGAACAAGGAGAAGGGTTTGGGGTTAGGGCTAAAGCTTTGTACAAGGATTAAAACACACAAAGACACCCAAAAGGGAAGGAAGGAGGAGTGGAGGCAGCAGCCTAAGCATTCGCTCACCTCCCCCAGCTCCCCCCCTCCCTTCATTGTCACGTCCGGCGAAAATAGGAACCATAAGAGGCCATAAGAGATGGGAGGGGAATGAAAGAGAGAGGGAGAAAGTTTGTTTCGTGGAAGGGAATGAATCGGTGGCCGCGATCGCTTCCACAGCCTCCTCCGGCGCTCAGCACCACCACCCCTCTTCAATCCGCATCACATGCGCGTGAGATAGTGATACTGACGATAACAACACATATGATGCCGCTAACGATACACATCGTTCGATAACACATAGTTAACAATACACATATGCATCGTTAACGACACTCATCGTTAACACATCGTTCGATAACACATCGTTAACGATACACATATGCATCGTTGACGAACTCATTTCCCGGCGAAGTGTTATTGCCCCGTTTTTTTTTTTTTTTTAATCCCTCCCGTTCCTCGGACGGCTTACTGAAATCGTCAAGAAAAAACGAGACATTCATTCCACCACTGAAACTATAGGGAATCATTTTGGCTACACCTACGCATCAACCACTGTTTAATCGAATTAACTTAAAGTTTAACAGCTCACCTAGTGCTATATGATAGGTGAAGTAAACTCTTGTATTAGAAGCCTAAGATTGTTTTTAGTACAAGCCCATCGGAAATCTCCGAGTCGACCCGTGCTCAATATCCATAGTGAGGGGGATGGAAGGAGAAAAGTAAACAAAAGCGGATTACGCCATCTCTGTTGTAAGGGTTTCCCCCGAGGGGGGGGGTGAGAGAGAAATAGAGAGATTTCAAGGAGTTTCTTTTCCGCCTCTCTCCCTCTCTCTCTCTCCCTCGCTTCCTCTCTGTCCTCCCTGCCGTCGGGGTGATCGCGAGCGCCACACTATCGATTTCCTCGCCCGGTGAACTTCGACCTACCTACCGTCTCCGTACTACGTCTAATTCAGACCTCCTCAATCCCTTCCGATGCCCTCCCCGCCGTTTCTCTGTTCGCCGCTCTTAACGCCGCGAACTGGTGAGCGAAAGCCAATCCACTCCATCTCTTCTCTTTCATTTAACTTTCCGCTGTGATGCCGACTCCTCAAACACAAAGGTGCCCCTTTATTCCGTTCCCTTACCTGATACTTATACACTATCTGCCCCCCCAAGGGAAGTCCCTAATTATGTAAGTGCCGGTCCGGATAGTCGGGTGGGCCTGCCGGCAAAATTGGAGAGATCCAGTGCGTGAATACGACAGGGTTTTTGATTACGCGATTTAACGCCACGGCATGGGCGTTTGAAGAGTGAGCATGCACGGCTTCGCAGAGGAAAACGTGAACGTACGCATCTGTGAGACTTGTTATTTACTTACGGCAATGCATTTCGACGGGGAAAAATTTGCGTGTAACGAAAATATTCAATGGATTATTGGGGCGTTACTAATGGAAAAAGTAAAACGTTTCGATCGAAATTTTTTTATGAGAAACGGAAATATTCATCAAGTGTTTACAGCGATACCTCGGCTAACGAGGATAAATCGTTCCGGAATAAAATACGCTAGCCGAAATCTTCGTTAGCAGAAACGTAATTTCCCTAAGTTCACAAAAGAAAATATTTAAATCGTCCCTGATGCTATCCACAGTTTAATGACAAGTGTTATCGAGTATCGTATCGAATGACAATATAAAGGTGAATATATTAAAAATTTCAGCTTCCAATAAGGCTGCGTTATGTTAGCGCTCGCATCCACTAACACGTATTTCCGGGGTATTTCATCTTTCATGATCAATTGACGTAGACAGATTTTTAACTATGATTCCGTTTTGCCATCTCTATAATTGTGCCAAACGTATAGCCTGGTACCTAAAGTCAACGTTTTGCTTAATCATCATAAAATTAGGTGCAGATGTAACAGATCGGGACTTTTCTGCTTACATTGAGACATGAATGGGTTTGAACAAACATTCGATGCCATTCGCAAGAATGAATTTGTGCTTTGTGAGCATTGGACAGAACAGGTCCTTGTACATTTTGAAAGTACAAGGATCTGTGTATTACACACTATGGCTACGCTTCGCTAATCTTCGGCTTCGCCATTCTGCGTCTGCTCATTTCCTTTGGATGCGAGGAAAATCCGCCATCGATTGTTCGGGCGTTACTAAAGGAAACAATAAGACACTTCGATAGAAATTTTTGTGGGAGAAAAGGAAATATTCACAAAATGCATACAGAGGTACCTCGGCTAACGAGGATAATTCGTTCCGGGGTCAAATTCGCTAGCCGAAATCTTCGTTAGCTAACAACACTTGATGAACGTAATCTCATTCTCTCATTGGTTTCCGGGGGAGTCTCGCTTTCCCAATATGCTCCCAGTTTCAATTTAGTTATGTGAATTTGATGCATTGATGTTTAATTGAATAATTATAAACAAATTTAATCTCAATGGTTTCTGTGTTTCTATGTTAGAGAGGCGTTTCTTAAACCAAGATTTGTATTTGTTTCATGACTGTTCATTCACTGGAATTTAATAGCTAACTGTTTCAGAATGGAGACTAATAAAAATTAATATTTTATTAATAGTTCAACCACGCGGTATTGCATTAATGTGTGCTTCCGAATTTATTCTTTTGGGGATAAATGGCCTATTTTTATTATAAGAACAATGATGTGGCAGACACTAGTACAAACTTAGTAATAAGCACATAAATTAAAAGGATAGAGATTAGTTCCGAGGTCAGTTGGGGCATGGAACAACGGCGAAAAAGGAGATTGCGTGACGGATGCCGACTTTATTTTCCGTGTGAAGTCAGGGTTGCTCCGATTTGAGTATGTTGGACCAATCAGAATAGACGATATTTCATGCTCCTATCAGGCATAAATTTCCGATGACAAATACACCCCAGAAACAGCCATGTTTTACCACCACCACCATCGATGGCACGGAACCGCTTACACATTGTGATTCTTTCTCCTTTGGAGACGATTTGAAAGAGGAAAAACACTAAAAGAAACTTCTCTCTCGATGAAAAACTGTTGATACAATTTTTGAATGCAGACGGAGTATTTCCAGAGCATTGAACTCGTACTCATGCTCCTTGAAATTGATCCTCAACTTTTTCTGAGCATGATGTTGACATTATATGTTGCACAACGGGTTACTCCTTTGAGTGTCGAACAATATGTGCATTCTTGTTGCAGAGCAAGATATTGGGCCAATTACTGAAGGATATACATGCTATAATTAACAAATAACAATTATTTAGAGAGGAAAGAGAAAAATATGAAAAAATATAATATAATAGCAGAGAACTTCAATGGCGAAAACTCAAACATTAAAAAAAAAGACATTAGTCAACTTCAAAGCGTCATTTAATGCGACCTATCGTGAGATTGTGTGACAAAATGCTTTTGAGTTCCAGTTTTTTTTAGTGAAGAAAAAAGATGAGTCTGAGCCATGACGATGACTGTTTTCACCTACTATAATTGAAGGAGCGTTCGGCCTTTGTTTTCATGTAATATATAATGTTACAAAGTAAGAAGGAGCAACCATATCTACCAGTACGTGACTCCATATTATCTCACTCCAGCTTTAATTTAAGAATATGACATGAGGGACTAAAAATTTCTGCCACATCACCAGTGGTAAACAGAAATTATCTCTTCATAATAATAGTTTTATCGTTTTTTCCATTCGCGCAGGGAGTGACGGCCATATTAGATCATCCGGAGGTTCCTTATAGAACGGAAGTCGTTGGGTTTTAGTCTCAACATCGAGAATTTTATCCAAGCGCTATGCTAGTAGAGAAACCATGAGTGTAAGCAATTGACGTGTATTCAGTAATGTACGTCAAAAAAATTAAATAAATGTGTATTTAAAACAAGTCCTCCACCCCTTTTTTACATGAATGGCGCAATGAAAGTTTCTGAATATCGTAAGTTTTTTGGCAGAAATGAGAACTCATGTTCAGACACACGCGCGGTGCTGCGTTTTATAAACATATATTGTGCTGGAAAAACTAAACTACGCACAGACGAATTTCAACTTTCTCAAAGGGTTTATTTAGAAAAACGCATCCCCATATGAGATTTATCATAAAACATGTCCTGGAAAACTAATTCTTGAAGCACAAGCTGGAAGGTAGAATTGACTTATAGGGAAAACCTTGATTCAATTCTCGTCTTTCTTTGAAAGCGGACTCTCGACCGTTGCTGCACGGTCGTCAGTGCCCTCATCTGCGGCCTCTCTCACGTGGTGCGCGATGTGGCGAATTACCAATCTTTTTGGTTCCGGTCATCCGCTCAGTATATTATGACTAATCCCAACACCATCTGGTGTGATTATCTAATATAAAATTAATTCAATTACGTAGTACTGGCACGGTGGACTGCTTTTCTTACTCGCAACATCAACGTTCCGTCAAAATATAGATATTGAGCGTGTGATTAAATAAAAAAATGTTTCACGGTCTAATATTCGACGACTGATATAAAATAAAGGCTTAGAAATAATTACATGGCATCATAAAGTTCCGAATATACTCTTGGGTTTCAATTTTTGAATAAGAATACAAGTCCATCAACAAGGGTTTTTGTTTTTATGGTCCATTATAGTTTGAAGCATATTTTAAAATCATATTTAAGGTTGATGTGGGTGTATAATTTTTCGAATTTTGCATCCATAAAGACGGTGAAATCTGTTAGTTAATGGATTTGTAAGGTTGAAAAAAGTACGTGAAACAGCTGCATCATATTATTATATTGCTTTTACGTATATTTATCTTATATACCTGTAACGCTCGCCGGTATTATGACCCGTCAGGAAAAGCTAATAATGCATTAAGCATTTTTGAACTTGAAGTCAAGAACCTTTGGTGCACAATGGGAAAAGGTATTGGGAGAGAGAGAGAGACGAAAATAATGGGGCGTGTCTCAGAAGTTGTAAGGGAAGAAAGGGAAATTTCAAAGCGCCCGAAGTTTTCCCGAGAAAGGATTTGCCGAGCCATGAATCTTGTTCTTTTCATCGGTTATGAAAAGTGAATGAATGAATAAATACGTCAAAGGAAGGTCTGCTGAGGGCAGAGGAGAAGTTTAATGCCGACTTCCTGATACGGAGTCAATAGAACTACCGGTTTCTTTAAAAGAAAGACGAATGGATGATTTCGACACCTTAGTGAACATAGAAACCTGAATAATCATGATTGCACGCAATCGGATGACATTTTTGACGGATGAAAAAATTTTACGTACAAAATAAAAAGCTGCCCTCAATTTTTACATCATGCAGAGCCTGCTATGTGAGGACGATGAAGTTCCCTGAGTGATGACTTAAACAAACTAAAAAAATTATTTTACCAATTATGTTACTTGTTCACAAGACATAGTTAAGGCCAATATTTTGTTATTTAGATACGTGTTACAAATTATTTGCAGAAATAGCGTTGTGAAGTGAATTGAGATGTTTTATGATAATCAATTCTGACAAAATTTCCCCCTAAACAAAATATGATACAACTGATTACATAAACGATAATACAATGTCTTCCATGGAGATATACTTACCTTTATTACAATATTTTCAAGTATCAAAGCCATATACGATATTTTATTCCTTAAAGCATTACTTCTCTCGTATTAACAGTAAAAAATTATAGGTAGTTCAGTTCCTACCCGCTTACAATAATGATTTAAGGGAAGAGTCATTACTAGATAAAGAGTGATGTAAACTGTAAACTTTAATTATTTATGTTTATCCACCTTAGAATACTTTAATTAGAGTAGCTAATGCCTTCAAAGTTTGACCTATGATCAACCAGTAATTAAAAAAAATATTTGCTGAACTTTGATTCATGTCTTGCATTTATGATATGTTCCTTTTATATATAATGTGTAAGGTTCGAAATGACCTTCGACGTTGAGGCGCCCTGTATTTAAACATACTCCCAGGGTAAACTATTTTCACTACTAAACCGTTTTCTGCCTTTTACTAATCATTTCGGTTTGAGTGGCCATCTGTCATTGAAAGGAATATAAAAAATGGGCTATATATATATATATATTCTCACTACTGCCAACCTTGAGTGCTTCTCCTTCACTAGATAAAGAATAATCCAGAAACGAAACATTCGAAACGTTCACCACATCGATCATCGGCGCTCCGTAAGCCGTATGGGTTTTAGCATTAATTTCTGGAACGTGCTGACGAGTACGGTTTTCGTCGATCTCATCCGAGTGGGAATGAAAAAAATAAGGATTTCCTTAGTATGCGTGATTTAGAGCCGCCTCGTGATTGATTTAAGCGATTTCACCATACGTTTTTCCATTTCGTTCGGAATTCAAAAGGAATGACAAAATACTCTACGGCCGCAGTAAATTCTACATTGCCGCAAACGACTCCCGTCCAGCGTGCATCTGGAGTAATTTGGACTATAAATACAGTCGAGTGGCGCCACTGTAAACGAACGTAAATTTACCGGATGATGTAAAACTCGATTAAGCTGCCCAAAGAGATTATTCCAACATTTATTTGATTTATCATGCACCCTATTTCTCCCTCTTCGTGGGTTAAATGTACAACAAAGAGATATTTATCAGTGAAAATACGTAACTGAAATTTAGGTATATAATGTTTGTATATTTTGTGAAATTTTAAATGTAATTTTATTTTATTAACGTTCTCTCAGGAGCTACTCAGTTTTCTTTCTTTCCAAGCAGACCACTACATATGCGCTACAGCAAATCCAGTGCTTCCATCGTGGAAGATAACATTCCTCGAACCCATCTTTTTGGATGAGCCAATGGGGCCAGAAGAGACTCTTCGATTTTGAGAAAAAATTCTAAGGCTGAAGCTGAATTCATACGAACAACACGGAGATTAGGGAAAATGAGGTCTCCGTTCTTGGCGAAGAAAATATCTTATCGGTAATGAGAACCAACTTGCTCGGACAAACGTAAAATATATAACTACAAAATATTAAAGGCGGAAATGAACTACTTTAAGAAGGAATATGTTAATAATTGTCGCTAGAATACTGGAACGATTCCACCCAGATTCAATCAATGGCTAATGGGAAATTTCTAAATTTCTAGTTCTTTTCAGGAATAACTTTCCTCGGAACGCTGCACTGGGTTGCCAGAAATACTTCTTGAAACCTTTAATGACGTATTATTAAAGGTCAAACTGATAGTTCAATGCACAAAGTAAAAATGGAAGTCTTTAAAAAGAATTCGACGAGCAGAACTCTGCTGGCTGGTTCCTTTTGCACGGCAAAATGCCGTCCAGAGACGAAAGATTTGCCAAGGAGATTTTCTTCAAAGTATAAATGCGGTGGATCACCTAAAGGATTAGCAAGACGTTTGTCTGATTAATAATTTTGGTTTCCAAAAGTAAAGTATCTCAGGGTAGTGTTTCGTTTTGGAAAGATTTCTGACTGGAGAACGACGTGTCGAGTAACCTTAGCAAATTATGACCTCAAGAGATGGAAAAGATTCAAAGGCTCCTTTGATGTTGTTGGTATCGGCAGTCACTTTTTGAAAATGATTGATCGTGAAGAAAAGAAATTTTTTTCCTGTCTTTTTTTTTCTTCATCGTCAGCATAATCCGGTACAGTAATAAGGAATGAATATCTCAGGTTTACAGATCTTCCACGAACAAAATATTTTTCAGTGCACATACATTTTCATATGACGGGCAACTTTGTTGATGATTTTTTTATTTATAGTTGAATTAGAGACTCGTTCATCATCATTTATTTAAATATTTTCTCCTTATTAAATTTACATGGTGGTCGAGTTTTCAGTAATAAAACAAAACTTCCAAAATGGGATAGGCTCTTCAATCTCGACTTGAGGTAAGCCAGAGATTTTTGCAGATTGTTGTCGGAGTTTGTCAGCCAGTGTACACCTAGCTACCTCTAAATATCCATCAACGTGGAAATAATCCAACCAGCCTTATTTCTTTAAGCCAAAATTTGGTTCCTTAAGCGAGGGTAGAGCTCACATATTATTATTGATCGATATCGTTGGTCGATAGCGCTGTAAACTCGCACCAGAAGCTAGGCCAGTTCCTTTTCACCCCCCTCTCCATATTTTCAAGTGAGACCTGGATGATGATTGATTGATGATGTAAAACTATAAATTTAAGATTATTCTCAGAACATTTCCGTCCGTGGGCTATTGGAAAACATTGCGTGTAACAAGTTTGATAAAAGTCCTTATATTTTATTATAAAATGTTTTTTGTTCACTCTTAATATGTAATTTAATTGGCTGTTAGATTTCACTCATAATTTAAACCCCTTCTGTTGCATGCCTATGAAATTCTGAAAATGAAATGTCTTTTTTTACAGTCACTTTTGTATCAAACGAAAGCTTTCGTCTCTGAGCATCAGAAGAAGTCTTGACGTGATTACTTGCGAATGTATAAATACGTAATTGTATATATACTAGTTAATCGTACGTGAGCACTAGACAATTCTCCTTGCAGCATATTCGTAATAATTGTGACTCTATGTTAGCCACAGGTGTATAAACGGAAAGTTTTCATGTGATTCGGAATGCTGATAATTACTGCAACCTTCTACCTCTGAAATATTCCCGTTTCTTTAGGAGGTTTTTGCAGAAAGGCCGCATGCTATTTCACGGTGTATGTCATCCATGTATTCATCATTTTCAATTCACCAATCACTAATGAGGATATTAATTTGCCGTGGAGTAGTCAGTGTTCCTTCTGGTTCACTTTAAAAACCAATGTCGCTCTTTAAATGTGGAGAGACAGTTAACCTTACATTAATTGCGATGAATTAATACAAAATTTATAATTGGCTGTTACTGATGGCAATAGATAATTAAAAATTTTCATTCTTGTATTACAGGTTATGTGAAGACAAAGATCATAAATATCATCTTACTGAAAAGGATTCAATGGGAAATATTAAAAAAAGTATAGATATTTTATATGAGACAGCAATATATGCAAAGCAGTAATCGACCTTCAAACCGAATTTTGAAAGAAACCTTATTGACTAATTTATCGTCCTCGTTAGGCTCAGATATATCTGGAAAACATGATCTCCTTGATTAACCATCGTAAAAGACTGTATCTCACTGCCGCAAACGTCCTGCCTTAGTTACAATAACAACAATAAGGATATACTCTAATATTGAGAATAATTGTGGTAAGTTTTCGCGAATAAATAAAATTATTTTTACACATGACTCATATTTAAATGAGCATATTAAATTATCATGAGCATATTTAAAGGCATTTTCACTCGGCGACACTAGACTGGTCTGTTTCCCCGGATTCCCATGCCCTTCTCACACCCCCCCTCTTCCTCCCCCGCCAAGGGGGGTGGGGGTGGGGAATTTGACCAAAATGACCAATGCCATTAAAAATATTAAGTATCCGTAAGCCACATGACACGCAGAACTTTATGTGCAATAAACAATTCTACGTCCTATAACTATTTATTCATCTCTATTTTATCTTTTTGTTACTAGTTGTTACTTTTAGTTTTGTTTCCGGTCACTGGCGATACTAGCTCGGCAGTAGGTGACACTGGTGTCACCTAATTTTTCTGTAGTTTTATGCTCTGACGTGACTGACAATGTACCCGAAATAATTGGCGAGGAGAAAGAAAACAAGACACGTACCTAGTGTAAATATTCCGTTTCGAGCGTGTTATTTTAGAAACAGAAGTCCCTCCTCTTCCATAGTCAGCTCTTCTTCATCCCTCTCTCTCTCTTTCTCCCTCTGGAGGAATCCATAGAACAGGTGGAGTGATTCAAGCGTCTAAGGAGTATGATAACTGAGCCTTTCCTCTCTTGTTCAACAGAGACAGGAAAAAGAATAGCAGTGGAAAGAGAGGAAATCCAAAGGAAAGGAAGGCTACTCTGTGGGCCCATAAAGATGTTACAGAGGAACAGATTCATCACTGGCGATTCAATCCGGAGATTGGTTCACTGTTCAGCCAAGGCTGCATTTTCTAGGGATATATTAATGTGGTGGTTTCCCCATTGCCTTACACATAGCGATGCGATGTGGGAGGCGGTGGTGATGTATCACTTCTGGTAAACTGCTGGCTTCCACCAGCGAGTATCGAAATGTAGGTATTACTGTGGGCACTGGTCTCGAAATTGGTGCAAATCCAAGCCGAGAACATTTTTTCATCTCCAAAGATCGAACCCGTGACCTTTAGTTCCGTAGTCCAGAACGTAACCCCCAGGCTACCTCAGTCACCTCAGGAAGAGATTTAGAAAGTGTTATATCTGGAGTGCGGATCCGTATGGATCAGAGACTTGGGGAATAAGGGAGAGAGGATGCAAGAAGACCAGTCCATGGAGATGCGGGTGAGGAGAAGGATGGGAGGAGTGAGCTGGGACGACAAAATAAAGGAAAGTGGAAGTACTGAAGATTGGAGGCGAAGAAAAGGACTTGATGGTAAAGATATGAAGACGAACGAAGGACTGGTTAGGGCACTCCGTGACAGATTGTTGTTCGCTGGTTACTGAGATAGAAGGAATGGTGAAAGAAAAACGGGGAAGGAGAAGGAAAAGGAAGCAAGTGCTGATTGGTGTCAAAGTAGGAGGAAGATGTGTGCACACAAAGAGAGAGGCTGAGGGAAGAACGGACTGGAGGAGGGGCCCATGAGTAAACCAGCGGAAACACCTAACTGAACGGAACTCTCTCTTTCCCTCTCGCTTACAAAAACAATCCACTCCTCCTCAATTAAACGCTTTTGAACAGTTGGAGGTAATGTTCCACTACTAGAGAAGGGGGTCGAGAGTAGAGTTAGCGATATGTCCACCTTGTGGCGCAGGATCATGTATATGGAAGTCGCACCTATGCCTGGGGTCCCCTTGCAACGCAAGCCCTGGCACGACGGCGACGCGGTCGACGACAGCGGCGGAGGGATGGTCATTGCTTCTCACCTCGGAGCGCGAGAGAGCCAAATCCACCGCACCCCGACGCCACC